>BSBH01000071.1:0-107041 GCA_026013035.2 Dothideomycetes sp. NU30 | reverse complement strand
GAAGAAGAAGAAGAAGAAGAAGAAGAAGAAGAAGAAGAAGAAGAAGAAGAAGAAGAAGAAGAAGAAGAAGAAGAAAAGATGGTTCATAGTCCCCGGTTCCTCAAGAATCTTTTCTGAGCTTCGGTGGTTTGATAGAATCTTGGTGTGCTCCAGAATCCTATGCTTGCTTCGTGTGGAGTGCTGGTTTTGTTGTTTGCTCTCTTCTCCTCATCTTCTTCTTTTTCTCCTTCTGATCTTTCCTCAGACTTCTCCTTATCGTCCTCCTCATCATCTACTTCCTCTTCTTCTTCTTCATCAACATCATCGTTCTTCTTCTTCCCTCCTCCATTTCTCCTCTCTGCTCCATCATGATAATCATGGTAATCTCCGTCACTACCCCATTTCGGCAGTCTCTCAACCGGTTCCAATTTAACAGACGATGTCATCTCATACCCAACCTGTGGACTTTGTCTGAGAGATTGTCGTAGCATCGCCGCGTAAGAAGGCCTCGGTGGATGAGGAGATTGATGTTCTCCTCTCGTTGTCGAGGAATGTAAATCATCTTCAAATCGCACTTGATCGTTGTCTTCCTCTTCATCGTAGTCGTAATCGTCTTCTTCATTCTGGAAGGAACGATTGTTGTTTTGGGAATCGCCATGTCCGTGACCTCTTGTCTCCTTCTCCAGGTCCCGAGTCTTGATCTTGAGCTTGCTGCATTTTCTCGTCTTTCGCATTATTGTCCTGCCTCTGAATCCCTTATCTGTCTTTGTACGGGATTCGTTGTCGGGAGTGTATCCATCTCTCGCTCCGCCTTTCTTGTCGTTGTTGAGGGCCTTTGGGGCAGCGCTGACCAAAGCTTGAGCCAAACTATCCCTCCTCAGATCCTGAAGGTCTTCCGCGATTTTGGTTTCCAAGTATAGATACTCGGATTCCTGTTTCTTCTTTTCCCGTCTTTCATCCACTTCTCCCTCCTCACCCCGTTTCTCCGTCGTCACTCCGTCTTCTTGATCTTCCTCCTCGCCCTCCAATCCTCCATCCTCTGATTCTGCTATCCCACCTCCTTCTCCTTCAGTCACTTCATCTCCACCACGATCCTCGAGGTCAACACCCCAAACCCATTCGATCCACCTCCTCCACCGACTTTTTTGCAGTCCCAATTGGAAAGTATCAGGACAAGGGACGCCCAAAGGAGGATATCTCGAGTAAGGTTCGCGGAGATGCAAGTCCGAGGTCATCAACCGTGACGAGTTGATCTCTTGAGTGGTAAAGGAAGAAGAAGAATAGGACGGAGGAGGAGAAGTATGAATTGTCTGGGGCGGAGGAAAGGGAGGAGCGACATGGTCTGAGAGGGAGAAATGAGGTGATGACGTTGGGAGCTTGTCTTGTGGTTTGGTGTGGTTCATGATGGCGATGTTGCGTTTTATGAGGAGAGCGGAGTTCCAGGATCTAGAGGTAAGCAGGGATGATAGTCGAGGTTGAGATATGAGCTGGTTTCGGATCTGATTGTGTATAACTGTTGTGTCTAGACCACGATTAAGTGTCTGTCGAGACTCAAAATACAACCCGCCGTGCATAGAGATATCGGATTCGATATTCCTCTCGTTTTGATCTCATCAATCCTGTTTTCCCCAAGAAGTTGGGAAGACCAGGTTTGGATGTGTGAATGGTATAAGAGAGAAAAACAACATCGCAGATCAGTCTCCCTTTTACGCCTTTTTCCATATGAGAGACATATTTCGATAACCATAAGAGATAGTGTTGGCCAATGATGAACTTGATTGAGGTTGTTTTTGTGTGACTAGTATCCACTTGAGAACACCCCTCATTAGCTTTATACTTCTGTCACAAGGATAGACTTTTGATGGTGGTGGGACTTTTGTAGAAACGGTTCGTGGGGGAAGTTAGAACTCTGTTTTGTTGTTCTGTTCGCTGATGGAATGTTGTTGACGAGGATAATGTGGATGATACAAGGTGATAGAGTGTGTACGAGCTCGCTTTTTGGCTTTTCTGAAGTAGTGTCGGACCTCATTGTCGCCCTTGCAACTCCTCGATCATGCGACCAACGTCGAGAACCATCTCATCATCACCATACTGTCCAATGACCTGCATACCCACCGTATTAACATCTCCGGTCTCCTCAACATAATCTTTCAGCCCAACAGGTACACTCAGCGCAGGTAACCCAGCCAAACTTGCAGGTACGGTCAACACATCATTCATATACATTTCCACCGCCGACAATTCTTCCACCTCCTTCATCGTAGGTGGCAACGTCGGAGCCGTGGGAGCAACCAAAACATCCACTTTCTCTGCCTCATCAACTGCTTCCTCGACATCCAACAAAGGATTTCTCAAAGCAAAAACGTTGTCGAAATCTCTTTGCACAAGTCTGCGTACGCGTTGAGCTTGGATGAAATAGTTGTCCATGGCTTCTGAGCTCAGAGTGTATGCACCTAGCAGAATGCGACGCTGGACTTCGGGACCAAAGCCGGTACCACGGGTTGCGGCGAATAAAGGTAAGTTTTCCTTGGGATTGGCGTCGGGTCCGGGGTGTCGATATCCGTAGCGAACGCCGTCGTATTTTGCGAGGTTGGAAGAGGCTTCGGCAGGTGCGAGGACGTAGTAGGCCGAAAGTGCTTGGTGGGTTGAGGGAAGGGAGACTGGATGTAGAGAGTGACCGGCATCTTGTAAGGACTGTAGGAGACTGGACCAGGATTGTCGGACTTGTGGTGCTAGAGAGGAAGTGTTGTAATCCAGCGGTACACCAATCCTCAGCTTCTTGTCTGTTTTCCTGGCAATGATGATATCTTGTATGCGTTTCCGTACTGGGCTTCGTAGACAGGTCGGATCCTCGTTATCGGGCAAATTGAGTATCCTGTACAGACTGCGCGCGTCCTCGACGTTTTGTGTCAAAGTACCAACGGTATCCAAAGAGTTGGCGTAAGCAATAACTCCCCACCTGCTCAATCTCCCGTAGCTAGGCTTGAACCCAACAGTCCCAGTATATGCAGCAGGCAACCTGACTGATCCTCCTGTATCTGTACCCAACGCTGCCCATGCCTGTCCTGTTGCTACCGCCACAGCACTACCACCACTACTACCACCTGCGGAGAGCGATTGTCCGTCGCGTGAAAAAGGACTCAATGTCGGCGATGTGAATGACGGTCGCGTATGTGATCCCATGCCAAATTCATCGAGGTTCGTCTTGCCGCATATCACCGCCGACTCGAATTTAAGTAGCTTGACAACTGTGGCATCGTATGGTGATTTGTATCCTTCGAGTATCTTTGAAGATGCTGTGGTCGGGTAGTCTTTGGTGACAATATTGTCCTTGATCGCTATCGGTTTGCCTAGAAGTGCAGAATCTGCCGTCCATTTATCAATGTATGTTAATGCATGTCTAGAGGTTTCAGTGCCGTACTGTGTTGATCCTCTACGTCTTCTTGAGATCGAGGCGCATTCGCCCTGCTGACAAACGCATTCAGTTTGGCATGCTGAGATTGTCGCTCAAGACATGTCAGTAGTCGCTGTCGAGCAATGCTCATTGCTCATACTCCTCTGACTTTCGTAATCCGTGTTGTCGCAAAGTTATTGCATGATGCATCAAGCCATCGGCGAAGCTGTATCACGGACTTGCCATCTTTTAAGTCCGGCTTCGTTCTTGAGATTAGATTTGAGCCAGCATGCACTCTTCATGCAAAAATATTCCAACTATGCCCGAGTGCACACGCTGATGCTCCCATGATCATCCCATGCCACGAAACATAGATTTACCACAGATGCTCTAGGAGCAAAACGAAAAGCCCAACGTGGGGCTCGAACCCACAGCCTCAAGATATCAGTGTCACTAGAAAGCAACTTAGAAGTCTTGCGCGCTACCATTGCGCCAGCCGGGCTTTGTTGGAGGGCATTCAAGCAACTAATAATATGATTCTCGAATTTGATACCGCTAAGCATCGACAACCATCTTCCGCACCTCATCATCTTTACCTAGGGATCTTGTAAGTGGCCACGACGGTGGACAGAACAAAAGTTCGTAAGTTACAATGTCTTGCCGTCAGATTTGCATCTGGCTTGAGGGAGTGCCATCCACCCTGAACCGGTCAGTTACGAGTCTTGGTTTAGCTGTTGCAATTCAGAGATGCATGACGTGGACACATGTCGTGAACAAATGCATGAGAAGTCATGAAATATCACCCTGGAGAGTTCCTTGGGCTTTTCATCAGGCTCCTGCGTCGATTTGATTCTCTAGCTGGTTCAATGCCAAACGCCATAAAGTAGTCAACTATTCGACCAGGGTCACAGCAAAGGCATGTGAAAATGAAAAATGATGGTAAGAAAATGCTTCTCATTCAAAAGCAATCCATGCTGGATATGCCTTGAATATCCCAATCACTTGCAGAATTGTTGGTGATGGTTGTAGGTCCCGAGTTCACATATCATCGCGAACGCCTACGTCAATATCATTACCAGTCAAGTCAGAGCGAACTCTTCGAATCCAGTCTTGTTATGCAACGAATGATGAAAGGAGCCTCTTTTGACATGGATGATAAGTGGTAGGTCGATAGAAAATGACAAGCTTGGTAGTATTCGCTATGCACAAATTCATTCAGTGGTGTCTGTAGTGTATCTTTTTCCCAGAGATATATGGCGGACACCTCGACTCCTTTGCACCCTGCACAATCAAGGGAGAGGCTCGCATCTCAACATCAAAAAAGGAGAATTAAGAAGTTTTTTTTGGCTTGCTTCGATCAGGCCATCTAGTAACCAACACCAATCAAGTAGTCGGCAAGCTGCTCGACGGTGTTTGCGGCGACACCCGGTTGGACGGTCTCGCCGTAGTGGGTGACGAGGAGAGCCTGCTTGGTCTTGACGATGACGATACCCTCTTTGCCCTGTTGTATTGTGTAAGTTTCCACCTCATTGAGGTATGGGGTAGTAGAAGACCACCAACCTTCTTGCCGTAGAGACTTCTCTCGTCAGCCTTCAAGACGATGAAGCGCTCACCAGCGACGTGGAGACCAGTGCTCTGAACCTGCTTGACGTCTGCAGTGTCCTTGTAGGCAGAGACAACCTCTTGCATCTCCTGAGGAGAGACCTATACCCCGACAATCTTGTCAGCCCATGCTGTTTAATTTTCCTAATCTTCCTCTCATATAGATCACATGCTCGGTTGACGATGTGCCATGGAGTACTGTCGGCCTAAAGGGGAACATACGGTGAAGCCGGCTGAGGTGGCCCAAACACTGTTGCCTTCGCTGTTGAAGATGGCGGCCTTGTCGACGTTGCCGGTACCGACCAGGCTGTACAAGGGAGTCGTAAGTAAGTGATTCTATACTCGCAAATGGCGGCAATCGCAATGGTACCTTTGATCAACGTATGCTGTGATGGTAGAGAGTCAGCTCATTGCTCATCCGTCATAGGCCCGGGGAAAACGTTACCTTGCCACGACATGATTGTTGTGTGTGTGAAGGATTGTGATATGAAGTAGTGAGTGAGGGAATGTAGATGCGGTGTTGGTATAAAGAAGAGGTCAACTTTTGATCGAGACTAGGAGTATGAGGGATGTTTCAGCAGCTGGTCTGCCGCAATAATAGATTGTTTGAATGTTGGGTGCCAAGAGAGCGGTGACAGGAGAGCGGGGCATTGCTTTGCAAGATTCCGTGATGGCATCAGAGCATGCCCCTCCAATCATTGACCGTCTCTTGACTTTCATTTATCCATGGCTGCTAGTTTCACACTTGGCCATCTTCCGTTTATTGGATTCCTGATGATTCTTGTACTTCATGGGGTCTTCAGTCTCCTCGGGGCAAGCCATCATCAAGGTGGATTATAGATCCACACATAGATCGAGACAATCATGGGAAGAGCCACTGGGAGCCCTAACTAAGGACGACTGCCTCAGGCTCTCAAGGGTCCCCCTTCCAACGGTCTAGGTAATCCTAAGTATGCATAGGTCGATATCTGCTGAGACCAACTTAGTAAGTCCTTCGTGAATTATGATGCCCGCGTGCTTGTGTCATAACTTCATAACATCATCATGTCTCCAAACTACACGCCGCGGCGTCGAAATTCACCAGGGGTTCTCATCAATAGACATAAGCCAACGAATGGACTATCCATGTACAGAGAGATCAAGACAACTATCACGAGGCCCATTAAGAGCCTCAACTATCAGAAATAACATCAGACTCTCAAAGGAACCTCTTCTGGTAGTCTTGATTCTTCTGAATATGTATGAAGCATCTTAATGGCGTCGTGCTTGCTGAGAAATCCTCATTATCTCGACAACCCCGTGCTGACACCCCTTTGACCCCATGCCTGTAATTCCTCTTCAACATGACCAACAAGCTGCTTTGCGCGAGGAACAGCATCCTCCTTGAAACTGACTCTATTGGTACGCCAGTCTAGCAGTGAACTGGCCATTGAACCTTCTGGTGCATCCAAAAGTCCTACAGCCACGTCAATCAGACCAGGCCTGACATCTCCAGTCCAGAAAACGGTTGCACTACATTCGCTGCAAAAGTACCTGGTTGCTTGATCGGACGATCGATACGACTTGAGGGTGCCAAAATCACGAGAGAAAGGAATGGTGCCATCTTGAGACAATGAGATATCACTGGCAGGGATGAATGCCCATTGTTGTAGCTCACAACCACTCGCAAGACGACAAGAATTGCAGGCACAAGAGCCCCCCAAAAACTTTGTGCCATCCTCCCGTAGCCACCATGGCTCATCCGGGTGTTGGTCTGGAGGGAAACTATGGAACGGAAGCAGTATATCTGACCAGGGTGAGGTTGTATTGGCGGAAGTGGCCGAAGGACGAGATACCCAGAACTCGACACCTCCACATCGACAGTGGGCATGCATGCGGCCTATTCCAACTTCTGCTGTTCTAGAAGTCGATACGATGGGCTCGTTGGGATCACCCTCATTAGCTCCGTGGGGTTTGATAGGTCTACCCTCATGGGTGCTGATCCAGTTGCTGAGACCACCATCTTGGGTGTCATTCACGAATATTTGGTATTGAAATGAAACCACACCTTCAAGCTGATCCAAACACCCAGTACGAAACCAGAGCTCATTGTTGAATATCTCAAGCGCAGGTGTCCCACAGGTTGGACAGAAGTGGACTGTTTTACGAGGTGACCATTCATACGTTTGCAGGCGCGCAAGTGATGTAGTCGCATCCTCGATAGCCGCTTCTGGTAATGGAGCTGCCCAGATGGCGAGATTGCCGGTATTTCTTCGACAACTATCACAATGACATATAGCACCTCTCAGCGGCAGCTGACTATCAGGTATCGTAAGATGTAGACTCCAGTCACCACAAAGACATCTGGCAGAGATGTTGCTCATGTTGATAATGATACAAGACGTTGAGAGCCTGAGATATTTGTCTTATGTTGGGGTTTTCGATGGACCTATCAAAAATCGAGTCGGTCTCGCTGTACATGTATAGTACACCTTGATAACATGTGTCTACCGATGAGACCCTTGGTCAATTGTGACACCCTCGAGGATTCAAGCTGATAGAAGCTCAAAACGCGAGTCATTCAACTTGCCAAGGCAGACTCGGCAGCCCACCAATGACGAAATTTATTCGAATCGCAACTTCCGAATGCCTTTCTTTTGACATGCGCCACGCCTTTGTAATTGCGCAGAAGTTGAACCTGTAGAGATCCCTACGTGCAACCACCGCTACTTGCAAGCACATCAATCACAATCTCGCCTCTCTCGGCGCCCACATGGACCACTACGAACCACATTCAAGGTCGTCGCGTCGACCGCTTCAACGCGATCGTCCTCCACCTACCTACGATGACCGCCCTCCTCCCCCACCGCCCGACATGTTCCAGTTTCGCGGCGCTGCAAACCGCAACACAGGCGACAGCTACAGACCGGGAGGTAGTAGAAGAGATGACTTCAACTTTCAAGCAGGCAATGCACCATCTTTCGGCCCCTCAACGAATGATTACCCAGCTGCAAGACGTGGCCCGAGAGATGCCCGTCGCGCGCCTCCTAGAAATGGACGTGGACGTGGTAACTTTGGCAGAGGAGGTCGTAGATTTGGACCCAAGCCCGCCCATGAGCGTGATCTCATGCGTCGTGAGCGCGAACCCACCCCTGAACAACTTGAAGGCATGAATGAGGGCCAGGAATCACGGTTTAGAGTCCTTGAAAATCTTTCTGATAGTGACAGTGAGGATATGGAGATAGATGGCCGTGTCGACAATCGAGAAGCTGCGTCTGTTGGCGACAACTCAGACGATTCTGAAGAGGATGAACATCCCAGAGCAAAGCGCGCACGTGTCAAGAGTCCAGAAGAAGCTGCACAAGAGAAGCCCAAGTGGTCAAATCCGGATCCCTACACTGCGCTACCCCCACCTGACGCGACAGAGACCAAGAAGAGGGATGTTGTCAAGCTTATTCGCAAGGCAAAGACAGAGAGCAAGCCCGCGGCTGCCGCCGCAGAAGGTGCTGATTTCATCTCGCTTAATTTCGACGATGACTTTGCCCAACAAGGAAGTGACAACAGTGGAGGAGAAGAGGAAGGAGAGGACGTCGCATCACTTGATAGGCAACCGCCATCACTGCCCCACAAATCTTCTTTTAGCCATCTCGATCATCTTCACCCAGACCGCAATATTCCACCTCCACCTCCTCCTGCTGGCATCAACGCGGCGTTACCAGCATTACCACTAGGCGGCAGAATGGACGTCTGGCCACCCCCAGCTACTGATCTGCCCACCACTGAAGAAGGCCGCAGCCAATACAACGTTGGCCTGCAAAGACAGGATGCGAAAGACGCACCCGCGCAACTGCGCAAGAAGAACAAGAAGCGCAAGGAACGTGACGACACCGAGATTGGCCAGATTGTTGACGAATGGTTGTGCCCCCGACATGCTGATCCCGCGCCTTGGTTTGCCAACAAACTCCAAGGGAGCCGTGCCGAATCATGGCTTCACAACGAAATCCTGGACTTTTACGACTATGTCAAACCAAGAGATTTCGAGGCTCAAGTCCGCAACGATCTCATCCGTCGCATGGAGCAAGCCGTCCGCAGAGAATTTCCTAACATGCAAGTCCGCGCATTCGGTTCCTTCGCTTCTGGTCTGTACCTGCCTACAGCCGATATGGATCTTGTCGCATGCTCCTCACAATTCCTCCACCGTGGCATTTCAACGTTGTACATGACCAAGAAATCCATGTGGAAGTTTGCCAACTGTCTTAAGAGGGCAGGGATCGCTGATGAGAGCTCTGTTACCGTCATTGCTGGAGCTCGTGTACCCTTGGTCAAATTTGTTGAGAAGATCACAGGTCTCAGAGTCGATGTCTCTTTCGAAAACGACAGTGGCCTTGTTGCCAACAACACCTTCCAAGCTTGGAAGCAGCAGTATCCCGCTATGCCCATCATCGTGGCCTTGATCAAACAGTTCCTTGTGATGAGAGGCTTTTCTGAGGTCTTCTCGGGTGGTCTTGGTGGCTACTCTGTCATTTGCCTTGTCATCACCACACTTGACGACCTCGAATCACGCAATGGACCTGGCTGGAATGCCATGGACAACCTTGACGCTGTTCTCATGACCTTTTTGTTGAAGTTTGGCCGCGAGTTCGATGTGAGCAGGGATGGTATACAGATGAATCCTCTGGAAATTGTCAACAAAGTAAGTAACAACTGAACAATGTCATTCTGAGCAAACAGCTGACATTTCCATAGCGTCTTTGGAGAACAAGCAACAACAAGGTCTCCAAGCCTGATAGACTCTTGATCATCGACCCCAACAATTACGACAATGACATTTCCGGTGGATCCGCTCTAGTCACGACGATCTTTGCGAGATTCGAGGATGCCTTCAGAGAGCTGAACGTTGCCATGTCAGATGCAGAAGACAGTAACCGCGAGAGTGGTGATGTTCTCAGCATATTGGAGCGTACCTGGGGAGGCAACTATGAATTGTTCGAAGTGCAACGTAATCGCCTCAAGCGTGTGTGGCAAGACATGGCAAGGTATGTCGCTACACACCCTGTGAAAAGAACATATCAGTAACGGCAATCGTCAGTGCCGGTGGTCCCAAGGGCAACAAACACGGAGATCAGGGTGGTAATCAGGGAAAACATCAGAATGGTCTCAAAGGTCAAGGTCATGGTCATGGTTCCACTCAAGGTAAATCGGGAGAGCCAAACATGCCTGTCCCACAAGGAGGTCAGAATAATCATCCAAAACAGAGCAGGAGATCCGCTCGTGGTGGTGACCCACAACCGAACAAGAAGCAAAAGAAGGATGACAAGGACTTGAAGTGAGCGTGTCGAACGTTCTGCATCTCTGAGGCATACTGACAGTTACACAGGAATGACCCATTGTACATTAATGATACCCAACATAATAACTCGGGAAACGATATCAGGACAGGGCCGGCAGTGTCTGCTGGCAAGCGTAAGGGATCTGCTGATGTAAGATTTCCTCCCGTGGCTGTCGATGCAAACAGTAATGGTTCTGTGGCGGAGGTTAAGAAACTCTCCAAGAAGCAGAAGAAGAAGAACAGGGCAAAGACAGAAGAGGAGATCAAACAGGAGACGCATCGGGCAAACAGCTTCAAACGCACACATCCCGGCGTTGCCGACGTACCTGAAAGACTCGACAAGAGGCAGTTTAGAGGAATGGTCCAGAAACACGGCAAGGGTCTCTGATACCCTTCAATATTACAGACGACTCGATTATTCGACATGATCATTCGGCGTTTCTTTCTTTCTACTCAGGGATTCAACAGGGACTACTACTACATTGGGACGGCGCAGTTCGACGTTGCTGATACCCTTATTGTCATTGCTTTGACTTGTAACGATAGCTTTTCATTTCACACATTTTCAGCACAAGGCCGTGTTTCTTTTCTCATTCAGTCCATGTGTTACCCAGGGGTCACTAAACAAGTCAACAGGGCTGCCAGGATGGCGCGATTACAAGCTGACACAGTTACAGAAATTGGCAGAGGGCTGGTCATAGCTAGATCATGGCTGTTGGGCATGAGTGATTTTCCCGATCTTGAAACACAGATTGGAGTTCTGAGAGACGATGACTGTTGGTATTGAGCTATATGGTTGTGCAAAGTCTCTCGGACAATCTTTCTCCTCTCCTGCAACGTGTAACAACGTTGCTAGAGGGCTTTTTCTCATCGGGTGGCTTGCTTGACGCAGGTATCTGAAGAGGAATTTGGAAAAGATAGAGGGCATCTTAGGAAAGAGGAGCAGGAAGACTCATCATCAGACACAAGCCATCAAAACAAGCTATCTGTGTACAGAGAGACAAAGACAACTACGGAGAGGTCCATTGAGAGCCTTAGCTTGCGAGATGTTGTGTTAGACTCTTCATGAACCCTTTCCCAGTAGTCTTGGTTCTTTTGAATATGTAAAATCCAATTTGACAACAGCTGTGTTTGCTGAGAGAAGATCGTGGAGCTCAAGAACGCAGGAACAGGCGCGGAAGAAGCCGCCGATTGCGCCGATGTGGATGAAGTGACGGGTGTGGAGGAAGTCGGAGCTCTTTGGACGTTTGCGAATTAATTAATCGACCAAGTCTCGACGCGAAGCATTCTAAGGTCGACATTGCCAAACTTCGACAGCTTGTCACCAGTATCTCTTTGTCACAACAGGATAGACTCAGATTGTTGTACACTCTTCACAGAATCAGCAACCATGGCGAAGAATAAACAACCCGAGAAGAAGACTACTTCGGCGCTGGATGATATGCTCCAAGAGTGTACGTAGCTATTCAAGCTATCGATCAACCAACCCGACAACTGACGTCGCATGCAGCTCGCGCAAGGCGCAAGGCAGAGGCGCGAGCGCAGGAAATCTTTGGAAAGAACCGTGCTCAGAATGCATCCAACACAAACAACAAGAGACCCCAAACATCACTAGGAGGAGGCAGTCTGGCCAGCAGAGTCGGCATCACAAAGGTGCGCCGTCGAACATCCATCCTGGGTATTCATGACGCAAAACTCACAGTCTTGTAGCGCTCAGTATCGCAACCAGTCCTACCCACCCTCGGCAACAAGCAGCAGAATCGCCCGAATCAGAAGAACAACAGGCGCAAAAGCGGCCTCGCAGGCACAGAAGGAAGAGCAGCAGCAGCCTTGCAATCTGTGGCTGAGCAAAGCACGCAATCCTTTACCTTCAACAAGCGCGCAAAGGTCGCAAATGGAAGGAACGACACTGAGATCACCATCCGTGGAGCTGCAGGACCATACTGTGTGGTTGCCAGCAACTTTGCTCCGGGAACGACGGCTGCCGATATCGAGAGCGTCATGTCGCCAGTGGGAGGAGAGATGGCTGGATGCAAGCTCATTGCCTCACAACCTACCGTCATCGCAGAGATGATCTTTATGGACAGAGCAGGCGCCGACAACGTCATTAGCATGTTCAACGGAAAGAAGGTATGTATTGCCCGTATGGCCATGCACTCGACCAGCTAGATACTAACGAAAGAAAGGCCGACGGCAGAGTGCTGTACGTCTACTTTAAGGAAGGAGGCCCATCACAACCTCTCACCACCGCCACTCCTGCACGCATCGCTTCTCCCGCCGTTGTTATCAACGAACCCGTCCAAGACGCCGTTGTCGGAGACACCATGGACGTCGAACCCCAATACCCATCCGAGCCTACACCGGCCCCGATCCCGGTGCAAGAATCCTCGCCACACCCCAACTACCCACGAGGCCCGCGCGAGAACAGTGGCAGAGCTTCATACCGTGAGGACTACGATCGTAACCAGCGTAATGACGCTGGTTACCAAGACGGAAGATACGGGTTTGCCGAACCACGCTACGACTATGATCGCAGACCACAGGGACCCAGATATGGCGGCGGCATGTACTCTGATGACATGATGCGTGGTGGGTATCGTAGAGGTGGTGGAGGCGGCGGTGGTGGTCGCGGTCGCTACCGTTGATCTCTTCAGCTATCTTCTCCTCTTTCTTCTGTCTTCTACCGTTCTTGGCTTGGCTTATGAAAGGAAAAAGCGGCATTGCTCTTGGCTTCTTTTAATGACACGAATGGACGACGGGTATTCATCTGGCATTCTTCTTTTCTTCTGACGCAAGCCTGGAACACAGTCTGGGCCGACTGCCTCCGGTCATTGTACGACCAGACATCTTTCGCACTCAGATCGAAACAGCGCTCCACCGACGTTGTTACAATAGTAGAACTCTACTCAACATGTCCTTACCGAGTCGCGAGCAAGGCTATCCTGGCTTAAATCTCAGGAAACCGTAACAAGATACCATCAAAATGAAATCAGCCACGTATAAAATACATTAGAACAGTATATCACCACCATCATCACAAAGGGAACCTCTGATTTCTGGTATAGAATGGCCAGACTGCTCACTGGCAGTCGTTGATAATTTGCATGTGACAATTTCCCCACACAAAGGCTCCGGCGACTTCTCCGTTCCATTAACGCATCTCCATCTTTCGCGACTTTCCTATTTCATCAGTCCTTCCTTGTTTCCAACCGCGCCTTTTTCGCTCTTGCCGAATATCGGACCATCCCTCCCTATATACAATCAATCGCACTACTGCATCTCGCAACCGTATACCGTACACGCGGATTGAAGCCAGATCAAACGATAATCAAATCAAAAATCGCACACATCAAGATGTCAACGACAGAATCCCAAGAATGGGACGAATCCGACTACTTAGCTGCTCTTGCTCGCCTCGAAACCCTTACGGACAAAGTACGCTTCTCTCACTCTCATTCGAATACATCCAGCCAAAACCAAGACTAAGACTAATTCAATATACTCAGATCACATCCCTCCGCACAACGATACCCTCCCTGATATCCCCTCTGACGACAAGGACAACTCAACCAGCCACAAAAAGAAACGTTTTTATGGCTTTGAAAAAGAGTGCGGTGCAAGCTACAACAGAAGTCAAAGAGACAAGGGAAATGTGGGAGAGTGAAGAGACGAAAAAGTTGTTTGAGAGAGCTAGGAGGAGGGTTGAGGAGGATGGGGATTTGAGTGCGGGGAGTAAGGTGGAGGTTTGGGGGTGGAGCGAGGAGGGCAAGAAGGAAGATCCAACTGAGCATAAGAGGTTATGAAATATATGATATGGGGTAAATTGCGAGATGGTTGTGGAAGAAGGATATCGTCTGGACAACTGCTGGTGGTCCATGTCCTCCTGGCTACATCCGAGTATTGCTGTTGGAACCGCCTCAGATTCAGAAACCCGAACGAATTGCATCCTGGAGCTGATCCAGCTGGCAAATGGAATATGGAAGACCACTATCCACACTCCAGTGATTCGCCAATGTCGAAAGCTACGTGCGAGGACGACTCCGGCACCCAAGTTCAAGAATTACGGACATTGCTATAAAGCAACACAACTAGACTATGCCAAGGTCTCGGCCGCAGCATATCTCGAGGGCTGCTTTCGGTCGAGGAATGTGGCTTCTATATGGAGCGCTTATACACGCCGGCCTCCTGAGAGCAACCATAAGTTGGTTTTCTCATACAGTTCTTGATGTAGGTCGCACAGACTAGTAGTTGTCTGTTCCCTCCATTCCTCTTCGCCAGATATACTTGACGCATGTAGCTGTCTCGTCTAGCTCGAAATTGGAAATGCCAGATAATTGCTTTTTTGGAACGTCTCGTTGATCAGAGATGCTTGTCTAGGACGAAGCCACCGACTACGAGAACCAACAAAGACGGATAAAGACATGGAGGAGAAGAGAAAAGCATGCTCTGATATGTGAACCGTTGGTGTTACTCTACATAACTAAAAAGGCGATAGATGCTTTCTCGAGTCGCAACGCTCCACGGCAACCTCATTAATAGCTTGCCAAAAGTCGCAACCGTCTTCGCTAGTATGGTCCATACCACCACCACCAGAAAGAAAACAATTCAAAAAAGAAAAGAATCAAGGTCTACTTCCAAAATGTTTAATAAGATCAGAGTGGATAGATCAGAGACTGGAGATGCAAGAAAAAAACAAAAAGAAAGCAATCCGCCCGACCAGAGGCTCGAACTCTGAACCTTGAGATCTCTAATAACTTAAAAGTCTCACGCGCTGACCAATTGTGCCAGCCGGGCTGAATGTGATTACTATTCTCGGATTTGAAGTATATAATGCCTTGTGATAGTCTTTCTCATGCACTGCGAAAAAATTTCACTTATCAAACTGCTTGCTACCTTGAAGTCGATTTCTTGCATGTTGGTGTGAAAGCAATAGACAAGAGGTATGCAAGAATCACACTGGAGAATGGGCAGTATAAACAAGTAAAACTTTTCTTGTCCGAACTCATGGCAGTCAGATAAATGAGGGGGGGGGGGAAAGAAAGAGAGAGGTGAGAAGGGAGACGGGAATTTACGAAAAGAAATGAAGGGGAAAAAAACCCGGTAGGAGAAAATGTTGCAGCGGATGAGAGGAAGGGACAAGCAGATGAGACAAAAGAAGAAAGAGCAGACCAATAGAGAGACAGGAAGGAATAACCGACAAAAAATCAGGAAGGAAATTAGATATGGTGAGGCACGACTAAGAAACGGGGGGAAAATGGCATAATTGATGAGAGAGAGGGAGAAATAGCTACACGAGTAACAATCGACAAGAGAAGTAGGTCGTACCTTCTTCAACCAACATCATATCACCATGCGAACTCCACTCTCACCCGAACACTTTATGGAGCAAAAAGAGAAAGGGCTGAGCGTAGGAAAGAAAAAAGATATATAGGTCGTACCCGGGATCGAACCGGGATTACCAGAATCAGAATCTGATGTGCTAGCCATTACACTATACAACCAATTGTTGAAACACAGTTTAGTTCAAAACATATATAATAGCTAAAAGATTGCACTCTACTTAGACCAATCGAGCCTGTCGTGTTTCTTGCTCGACATCCTCCTATAAGTAAAACTATACCGTTATGATAGTCGAGTATCTAGACTATGCCTCGAAGCTAAAGCTACTTGTCCGACGAAGAGAATGGCAAGACCAATGAGTATTTGCTTCTCTGTTCTTTTCCCTTTCTTTCCAACCATCTCAATATTCCCTACATAAAGAAAAATCGATAACTTGCGAGCAACAGAAAAGACAAGATAGAGACAAGAGTTTGTAGCTTGACATGGGGAACTCGGTTTCATACATGACGCTACTGTATGTACGAGGGGCCTGTACATCTCGAGTTTTTGCATGTAGGTAGTCTTGACATTATCGACACAAGGACTGCACAACCGTACTTTCTACCGTTCATTTGAATATGTGGCAAATGATACAGCGTACAAGAGCAAGCAGGATCTATCGACAATCAACATTGACATGGTACAGAGGTGGACTGAGTATTAGTGTTTCGATATAGTACACTGTTTAGCGAGTACCGACTGGTCGAGAATGAAGAAAATGCTTACAGCTGGACCATATGCTGTGACGGAAGAGATTGATATCTGGATCGGGGAAAACGACGAGGTGGTCAACGTCGGTTCCATCTTCAAAACTATGGTTCTACTTAGACAAACAAAGAACACTCACCACCTCTTCCCCATTTATTAAGTCTCGTCCTAGCCGGAGTTCGGCCCCTTAATCAGCGCCCAAACAGCCCAATGCGCACCCAATGTCGGTCTAGCCCTGAATACCGCCTTACCAGCATGCTCTCCCTTGACATAATACTTATCGCTGAATGGCTCAGTATTCTTTCCATTCGAGATGTAAGCATGTATGTCATTGATAAACATATCCCTAACATCATTCAAACTGGTCGCAGCAACCCACATATCCCAGTCTGTTTTACCCCAATCTGCTTCTGCTCCCTGACCTCCTCCACAGATGGCTACGCCATGTTCGCTGCGAACTGTGGGGTAGAAATCGGACTGGAAGTCAAAGGTAGAGAGAGAAAAGACTCTGAGGTCGAGGAGGACCGAAGGGAAGATGTTAAAAGGTAGGTACCATGCTTTGTTGCCGTAAGTAAGGTCAAAATATGGTTCATGTGTTTTCTCAGAAGTGAATACGCCCACGCCTTCCATGCTCAATCTGTAAGCGAAAGATTTACCCAAAGCATGCCAATCTGGTTGGTTTGTGAGACGGGAAAACGAGGATAGAGCGACAGCGGCTTTGATGGCTAGATTGGTCATGTTGGCGAAAGCTCCAAGACCATCGGTAGTCGAAAGTTGATTCTCTGGGTAAAGACCGTTTTGAGCCAGGTAGTCTGCGTAGCGTGGGAGGAGTTGGTTTTTATATGGGGCCGCCCAAGATTTGTCTCCTGTTGCCTTTTCATATGCGTCTAGCAATATGAAGAGGTTTCCTGTCTCTTCGATGGGCATCTTTTCATCTTTACCAGCATCATGACCAGTCGCGTTAGGATAGTTTGTGCCCATATCGTGGATAGTCCATGGGTTGGGATATCTGCCAGATGCCAAATACTTCAGAACCGGGTCCAACATCAGCTTGATATACTCGGGAGCGTAGACGTAGAAGAACGGGAAGGTAGGGTATATAATGTCCAGAGTGTTGAGGTTGCCATCCGAAGATATCTCCTTGATGAACGCTTGAACTTGGCTCGTATCCATTGTATCGGCGGGAATAGTAACATCAATACCACCCATGACCTGGCGTGTTGACAGAGCTAGAATGTCAGAATAGTTCTGCCCAGAGAGTGAAGTTGCAGTGTTCTGCACGCCGTTGTCAAAATTCTGTGACTCGGCTGCGGCAGCTTCGTAGTCTTCGAAGAAGTGCGTAACAGCGCCGAGGGTATCCGGAAATTTACTACGATAGTAGTGCGTTTGAGGTGCTCCCAGATAGTTGATGGCTTCATCTCGGACAACGCCTACAGCATATCTGACTGTGGCATTTTCTCTGATCTTTCCCAGCCTGTACGCAAAGCCATATGCACCACCCGTTCGACAAGTCTCATCGGTACCAGATGTGCTCAAGTTACCCCCAATTTGGAAACGTGATTGCACGATCTCAGAAGGTCCAGACATGGAAGAGACATCGTGCTTACCAGACAGATGAGCAGCAAAGACAACTTTTCCCCACAAAGCCATCTCTTCAGAGGATTGTGAATAAGTCGCTCCATTTGCACTATACTCGTACAGATACGCGCCTTGTGACTCGGTATACGAGCAGTTCGTGGCCTTTGATCCTGTCCAGGATTCGTCGATGTCTGAGTAAATATCGACATCAACAAGGCTCCCATCTCTAGGAGTC
Organism: Dothideomycetes sp. NU30; assembly: GCA_026013035.2. NCBI lineage: Eukaryota > Fungi > Ascomycota > Dothideomycetes > Dothideomycetes sp. NU30. Next base: position 88,858 of record BSBH01000071.1, on the reverse strand, counting down.
ACGCTGACGGAGAGATAAGAGAATGGGAGAGATTGTCTGATATAGTCCTTCGGAGACACTGGAGAGAAGAAATCCAAGCTGATTATAGCTTCTCCAGCGGTCAAGGTGAAGATGGAGTGTGTTGATGTAAAGTTTGCGTCGATAACCGAAGCAGTCTTAGCACTACCCAAGGATTTTGTCGCTCCGAAGAGTTTGTAGGTCTGTCGATTGACGTTTGCAAGAATCGACCATCCGAGCTCGTTGCCAAACCAGAACTGAGGTCTGGCTGTGGGTAGTTCTGCGACTTGATTCCCTGGTAACCAAGCTGCGCAATGTTAGTATTGCAGTGTCTTGTCCTCATGACAGGCAATTCCTTTCTTACTCGAGAGATACGGATTCCGTACAGCCAACGGATATGACGGTGGTTGAATAGGTGAATAAGTGATTGCATTTTTGGTAGTAGCAACAACACATGAAGGCAGCAAAAGCCCTGTTATCCAAGAATAGAATCTAGTCATCTCAGAAGATGTATACGACTGCAATGCTGGCGAAGGACGATAGAATTGTGCGTAGGCCACCAAACTGGAGCAGATCAAAAGAGCAAGAAGAAAACTCTTGAAGACTTTATTCGGTCTCGACCGCACTCGTGGCCTCTCATGGCCGCCATGATATTCAGCGACATTTTTCTGAAGCATACCTGTGATAAATCGATGAACTAGAAGTGGAGGACACTCAAAAGGACGAATTGAAGCTCAAATACCCGCTTCACGCGTGTAGGATGCGATCCTTTAGCATAGCCAAGCATGACGGCAAGGGGGCTGACGTAGAAGAACGAGATGATCTGCATCTTGGAAAAGCCTTAGTAGATTGAGACGGTTGGAAATGCTCGAATATCGAGACGCATTCGTTGATGGTTCAAACGTTCTATGTGTGTTGTTTGAAAGTGTTGAGACGTGTGGGAGGGGCGAGGGAATTATGATGGATATCTGGCTAGTCCGTCCTTGAGAGATGGTGATGGTGATGATGATGATACATATGTCAAGAAGATGTTATTCGCGAGCGTAAAGTTATCTTTGTCGCAGAGCGACACTTCCAGGCCAACACACGAGACAGATCACACCAAAAGACAAGAGCACCAACTACATTATGAAAGGAAGGAGGAGGAGATGAACGCGAGATCCGGGAATGGAACCCGAGGCAAGAGCGACGCTGGCAAGTGATGAAAGGTATATATTCAGTGGCAAGCACATTTATGCAGTCGATTGGTAGCCCGGCTGGCACAATTGGTCAGCGCGTGAGACTTTTACGGGTTACCCTCAAGAGATCTCAAGGTTCAGAGTTCGAGCCTCTGGTCGGGCGGTCGCACTTTCCTTTTGCCATAGTTCTTTCCGTTCTTTTTGTTCTTCGCACCTTCTTGCTTTTTGCTCGCATCGCAATTGCTGCCACAATTTGTGCTTGAACTTTGTTGCAAGCCTGCAGTAACTTTGTCTCAGCGGTACGGAGGCAAACACCTACCTCCAAAGCAAGCGAATCTCTTAAGATTCATACTACCTCCATCTTGCCTGCCAGTACATTTTCTTACCTTCAAGAGAAATCTCAATTTCACTTTTGACCCATCATGCCATGTGTTTCTCAGGTCAAGTCCTTAAAAAGAGACCTTTCCTCTTGTATTATATCTCTCTTGAACCAACCCCTACGTCTCCATTGTTTCCGTCCACTCTACACTGCATACAAGGAAGATACTAGCATTCCAAATGACAGCAACAAGGAGAGAACGAAAAGAAGCGTTCCTTCAAGACATAGAGTGAATCAAAAGTTGTCTGGCAACGAAGATAAGCAGAAGTACAGACATGCAATCATCACATTCCAGTTTCATCCTTTCCTTTCACGCTCAATGGCGGCGACTTTCTTCAAACGATCCAAAAAGACACGAAAATCTCCAACGTCTATGATGAGACAGGTACCACACCGAGAAGCCGCACCGAAAGGCATCTGGCAAGGACTCGAGTTGCAAAACAAAACCAAAAGAAACAAATGCCCTCTGACAGAGTCGAACTGGCGACCTCGGCATAACGTATTCAATACTAGTGCCGCGCTCTACCAACTGAGCTAAGAGGGCTTTCATGCGGACGACTCTGTCTTGTGCATATATAATCTTTTGACAATAACTTTCGCCAGCCAGATGAAATTGCTTACCTCTGCAGCAGTGTCGTATACCGCTCCGAAGAAGAGTCATTGGCTGTGTACCGTCCCACCTTACAATCCTTTATGTTTGCATATAAAGAGCACGACCAACATTTCCAATCCCAAACAGAATCGATGCCTTGCCATACACCAAACACTCCCACCCGATATCTCTCTCCTCGTCCAACAAAGACAAAAAGTATCGTCTCTGACATGATATCTCAAATGGATAGAGGAGCAAAGTACAAAGACAAGGAGACCAAAAAGATTGTCGCAGCCGTGAATCGAACACGGGGCTCGTGCATGGCAAGCACGAATTTTACCACTAAACCACTGCGACGATCGAACACGAGTTCACGTGATATTAGCTCGTTGATTTTCATGCTATATATCCTCTTTTCGATAAGTCAAGATGTCATTCGTCACAAGAAGATGCCTCGATGGCTGAAGCATAGACAGATTGGAAGATATAGTACCACAGTCCAGTGCGAAAAGGAGTAATTGAGTCTACCAGAGATGGATGGTTTTCTTCTTCGTTGTATATAATCTTTTTAGAGAGGTTCCAAGCAAGAAAACAGATTGTTATGATTCTCGATTGAGAATCACGCTTTTGCTCGAGGCGCCACTCGCAAAATCATCAAGTCCACTAAGACCCTCTGTAGAAGGTCAGAAGACACTAGTGTAGACTTCCTTCTGTCGTCAAGGGATGAGCTTATATGCAATCTGTACGTCAAGAGCCTACCAGAATCCAGATGGTTGACAGACAACAGGGTCGCCTTGACCACAGCCGAGTTGATACTCTGTCATACAAGTCAGAGAATCATAACCGGGTCTTCGGATGCTGGACTGGATCATGGATAGTGGTCTCTGAAAGACATTTCACAGTACCAGAAAACGAAGATAGTGATGCTTGGAAACGGACAACAATATTCCATCTCGATTCGAAGAAATAAATTTGTAAGAAGGGATGTTAAGAAAAAGAAAATAAGACCACGCCAATTTTTCGTTCTCTTCTTCACTCGTTCCTTCGCAGACACACGAATCCTCTCTCTCTCTCTCTTTTTCTTTTTTTCTGATGCACTTTTTCTCTTTTGTGTTGAATTCAATGCCTTGGGTTTATGCACCGTTCGGTGGAGCACCCTCGGTCACTTGCTGTGCCGCGGCAGCGAGGGTATCGGCTTGGTTGACGGCGGTTTGCAGGACGGATTGCTCTTCGGGACTAAGAGTTTTGGTCAAACTTTCGTAGAGTTGAGGTTGTTGTTGCTGGAGTTCTGATATGGAAGTCAGCATGATGATATCAAATATCCAAAGAGGCAAAAACTTACGGAACAAGGCATGTTTGAACATGCCATAAGGCTCGACCTTATCCAATGGCGTCTCCAACAGTGACTCTTCTTCCAAATCCTCATCAATGTCATCGTCGTCAACGGTGCTGAACTTGGATGCTTGCTGACTCAAGAATTCAAGGTAGGTAGCGCTCTCATCCTTGACATCCTCGACTTCACCTTCGATATCTTCGGCGGTCCAATCAACCTCACCTTCCCATTCATCATCTTCCTCGTCATCGTAGTCATCACCGAAACCGCCAAAGTCATCCTCCTTTGTTGCCTCTTCCCTATTCTTGACAGCAGCGGGGAGAGTCTGGAACAAACGCACGATACCCTGGAGCAGACGGGGCCAGCCGGGTTGTACGCTAACAGGCACCTGATCGGCAGGCAGAATGATGAGTGAGGTAATGGCAGCAATGGACAGCTTCTTGTCGTGGACACGGCTGAAGGTGTCAATGCTGGAGAACCACAAGCTGAAGAACTTGTTGGTTTGACCAGTGGTCTCCATGATGTGCAAGGCAAGAGTTGGGTTGTAGTAGATGGCGTTGATGACAGTCTCCATGAGATGGATTCTGTAAGACTTGACCTTGACATCATCGTTGTTGAGTACAGTCATGGCAATGCCAATGAATTCAGGAATGTAGTTGTCAATGTGGCCGCGCAGGTTGAGCATGAGCATCTCTGCCAACTTGCATCCACAAATACGATCAACACCACCAACGTTGTCGTTGTTAAAGATAGTACGGATCATGTCAACAATGGCCTCAAGGTATTGGGGTTGGTGGATCAGAGCCTCGCTTCCGTAGTTGACAAAGTTCTCGAGAGCGGGCAACATGTCTTCGAGGTAGAGCTCGGCACCTGACTTGAATGTCCTGTGGATCAGCTCAAAAGCACTCCACATGGTAGGTGAAATAGTCTTGGCGGCAAAGGTGCAACTGTCGATAATCTCAAAGACTTCATTATACAAGTCGTACAACTTATGCTCGAGCGTGATGGTAATGACAGGCATGAGAATGGTCTCGAGGTGGGCGAGGACGTCAGGAGTGCTCTCAAGAGTGAGAATGAGGGTACCGATGGTCTGGAGGACACCCAAAGCAGTGATGCTCTTGTCGTCGAGGAAGTCACCGTACTCGTCGTCACCTTCCTTGGTCTGGTTGCGCTCGATCAATTCACGGACGATGCGAAGATAAGTGTCGCGGAGCTGCTCGCTGAGAGCAACAGCGAAAGGAGTGAGTTCGGCGGCAAAGACTTCGACAAAGTCCTCCATGACGTTGGCAAGAGCGTCAACATCGACCTCGTTGGCCAACTTGAGCAATTGCTGCATGATTTGAGGGATGTCGCCTTGCATGGAGATGCGAATAACATCATGGCGGATGAGAGGCTGGAGGGCAAGCGAGGCCTCAACACGGACGGGCAATTCGGGGTCGGCCATGGACTCGAGGATGTTGCGGTAGATGATAAGGAGATTGTTGGGGTCCTTGAAATCAAGTGCTTCGAACTTCTCCAGGGTATCGCATGCACGGGCACGCAGGTAGCCGTGAGGACTGCGGAACTCTGGGAAAACGTGTCTGACAAAGAACATCTCGACCTGGTCTGCGATGGGGCTCTTCTTGCCGAGAATGACACCGGACAAGGTTCCAATCATGCGCAGAGCGCCCTCCTTTTCTCTCGGGTTCTTCTGGTCCTCGGGAGCGGCCTCGTAACGGTTGACAATATCGTTGACGTAGTTGAGGACGGAGAAGGTCTGCTTTCTGCGCGACTTGGTCATGGTGACAAGGAAGTTGGTGGCGGCGACGTCGGGAGCCGAGACTTCTTCGTAGAAGTTGAGCTTGCGGTGGAGGTACTCGGAGGGGTCGGTCTCGAACAGCTCAATGTCCTCGTCAGACTGGCACAGGACGGGGAAGATGAGGTGCTCGATCAGGATCTGCATGTGCGGCTTGAGGTGCTCCCACATGGACTTGGGCTTGATGCACTCCTCCATAAAGACCAGGGTAAAGGACAGGCAGGGCTTGCTCAGCCATGTCGTCTTGCCCACCCACTTTTCAATCTGCTGCAGGTAGCCCTTGAGGATCTCCGGGGCAAAGTCCTTGATGAAGCCCTTGGCGAATTCGGCGTACTCGGGCTCGCTCTTGGTCAGATTTGTAGGGTTTCCGTACCTGCATCAAGTCAGCCTGAAACACGTTTCTGAGATTCTTCCTGTACATACCTGACGTAGAGCCTGTTCAAGTTGACGTATGCCCACTTCTTGCACTTCCACCAGTGGTTGGCCTCGCGCTCGTCCAGATCCTCGAGCATCGAGTTTTGCGGGGCTTCCTTGGCCACGACGGTCAAGAAGAGAGTGCACCAACCCACCAGCTGCGATTGCTCGCGCAGGTGTCTGGGGAGCTCAAACTAGAAAGCTGCGTCAGCCCCTGTCATGTTTTCATGTTTTCCTGTTTCCGCCACCCTCTGCATTCACGTCCGCATGAATTGTCCACTATCCTTCTCTTCTCCTTGGAGCGACTCACGTAGATGGCGTGCTTGTAGGCCTTGAGAACAGTGCGCAACATCTCTCCAGCCTCGAGGCTGGTCTCGTTGGCGAGGTTGTTGGCAATGTTGAGCAATTGCGGGAAGGTCATCTCGACAATCTTGTCAAAGTCCTCTCTCGTCTCGCCAGACTTGAAGCGGTATACACGGCAGATGGCCAGCAGGCACTGGAGACCGGCAAAGACGCTGCCGGCATCTTGCTGGTTGAGCAGGCTGACGGTGATGTTGAGAAAGTCGGGCCATTGTTCGGGGAAGTCGTAGTGGAGAATCTTTTGGAGGGTAGCGACGAGCTGGGTGCGAATCTGAGGAGGCGATGAGGCAAGGATAGGTACGAGACGGGAGCGGATGGCCTGCTTGTCGCCGTCGGGCACAGGCTTGAATCGTGTCTGCTCGTTTTCGATAGGAGCCCAACCCTTGGTGATGCGGTTCTTGAGGTAGACGACGGCTGCGAAGGTGGACATTGTCAGTCAGTCACTGCCAGCCATGGCCCTGGATAGCGTCTGCATCTGTCTTACTGGACATGCGCACGGCGTTATCCTGCTCTGCCTCGAGGATGTTCAGCAGAGCCTCACTGAAACCAGCATTGTCTTCGGCCTGTCTTTTTCGTCAGCGACCGCCTGCCACTAGTCCATGCTCCACTCATCAAGCAGTACGTTTCTCAAGTCCAACTCGGCCTGACGGCGCACATCGGCGTTGGTGTCAAGAGTGGCCTGGATGCGATTCCTCAGGGCGCCGGCATCCATGGTTGCTGCTGTTGGTGTTGCTGCTGCTGCTGATGATGCGATTGAGATGAAACGGATCGAATGTCTTTCCCCCTCTTTGGTCGTTTACTCGTTGTAATTGAGGCTGAACTGGCTCTCTATTCTGCCCCCAGTACTGACTGCCACGAATCCAGTCTATTAGAATAAAAAGAATGCAAGAGGCCAAGATGCCCTTGGAGGTCAAAGTAAGTGTCGAGTGCCTTGCAAATGCGCCCTCAGACTTCAAGGGTCCGTGGGGACTTTGTTGGAAACTTTTCCACTCCAGCCAAGAGTCAAAAAACCCGCTGGGCCAACACCCGCTTCGAAACATCAAAACAATCAATCTTCTTCACCACCACCTGGAATCACCTTACCTACTGCGCTCGGAACGGATACCTGTTTCTCATTGTACGAGTACCTGGTTTCCTGAATCAATCACTTTTGCTTCTGTCTCCCATCAAAACGGCGTTTCCAGAAGTCACACGGCATTGCTGTCACAAGCAAGGAAGGAACCATCAGGTACTTTGTGTGTTTCAGCGTGGTTGCAATGCACTGCAGCGTGCGTGGGCAATCATGGCTTCATCCACCACGTGGGGGGAACACCACTCTCGTCTGCACGTACTGTAATTCCATTTCATCTATTCCACATGCTGCTACTCGTATATCGTACGACTTGTGTTGTATCTTTTCTGTTATTGGTGCTCTTCTGAGCTATACTATTTTGACTTGCTCTAGCATTTTGCCGAGACTTTCATTTTCTCCACCTGTCCTAGCTGATCTTCAAACCTTTCACATGTACAATGATGCCGTCGCACAGATGTCTCGCTTGATCATCTCCTGCGCTGTCTGCATCTTGGTAAACAACGTTGGATCTCCAATGATTCTTGCTGCGTTCTTGACCTCCCTGCATGTTTCATCCAGCCGGGTAATAACTCGCACAAGTGTTCCCTCCATTACATCCGTGAGGTCCGTGATGCGGTTGAATGACATACCACGTGCCCACTCGTAAACCACTTCGACAAGTCCGAATCGTGGTCTGCTCACAAAATCGTTCGAGTCGTCTGCGGATAGAATGACCTGGTGCAACGTCTGGTAATGGTTGACCTTCTCGGAGATCTTCACAATCGTCTCTTGTCCGCGCTCCAGTGCTGGTGTCATATTCGGTATGCTGTCAGTCTTTTCTTGGAATACAAACGATGACAGCAGAGCCACAATCTCTTCTGGCTCGTAATCGGCCAGAACGTTCTCAAGAATGAGTTCTGTCAGAACGAGCTCATCTGCCGAGTGGATTTCACAAGCAACCTTGCCCTTGAGCTCCACACGTGAATTTTCATCGACGAATCCAAGATCCTTGAGTACGTTGATGCGCTGCTCATAATCTGGCAACAGCTGCAGGTTCTGATCAGACATAAGTGCTCGCAGCTGATTGATGTTGTCCTTGATCATCCATTCATCGTGCATCATGGCAAAGTGCTTCTCCAACTCGGGACACAGCACGCACTCTTTGTTCTCCTGTGCGTCGTGAGCCGCCTTGTTGCGCTCGTCCAGCAGGTTCCGAATGCTCATGTCCTTGATACGAGAATAATCTGCTTCTTGCCATGTCGCTGATGTCCAAGAAGAGCATGCTCCTAGTAGTTGCTTCTTAAGCTGTTCCATGGCTTCTGGATCTTTACTCGAAGCTGCAGTGACATCAAATGGCAACATGGTATTGGTTAGAGCCTCGAGGTCAGTGTATGGCACAGTCGCAAGCCTGAGTTTCATCTGCTCTCCTGCTTGCGGCTGTGGCGTAAAGCGGCGCCTGTAGCGTGAGAGGTAAGGCAAAAGGTCAGCATTCTGGCGCTTGGACTTGGACGCAACCACTTCCATGACAGACAGACTAGGTGCTAGTCCCTTGCTGACTCCCTCACGCAGTAAGACTCCAACGGTCCGTACACCGTCTCTCTTGTAAACAATCAATCTCTTAGGCTGCAACATTCTCCTACCTACGGGTGATCCAAGAAGAGCCATGTGCAAGTCGGCAGTGAGCTGCTGGTAGTTCATGGCAGCACTATGACAAGCCTCGAGGTCTTTGTCGCAGATATCGCAAGGCTCTCTCTTGATTTTGGCCAAATCAGCTTCGGATAGCTTGACTTTCTGCTCATGTTCGGGCAATAGAGCTTGTGTGGCATTTTCACTGAAACTGCGCTTGATCATCTCTTCAATCTTTAGTGCCTCAACACGGAGCAAATTCAAGATCATGTTGTAAGTTAACCTGAACTGCGATCGCAGCTTGGTAGGGTCACCGAGCATCATCTGCCTCAGTCTAGCTGCTGGAGGTGCCTCGTCTGCCCCAGGAGTGACAATGATGACTGATCCAACAGGATCTAAACCTCTTCTTCCTGCTCTGCCTGCCATTTGCGTGTACTCGCCTGGTAGAAGATCACGGAATTGTCTTCCGTCATGCTTACGGTAACCTGAGAAGACAACAGTTCTTGTCGGCAAATTGAGACCCATAGCAAAGGTTTCTGTAGCGAACAAAACTTTGACCAGGGTCTTGGCAAACAAGATTTCGACACACTCCTTGACAATGGGAAGCAGACCTCCGTGGTGAACTGCAATACCTCTGCTGAGAAGTTCTCTAAGGCGGCGAATCTGAGGCAGTGATCGATCTTCAGGCTTCAGTCGGGCCAATGACTTTTCAAGGATCATGTGGATAGCACTCTTCTCGGTAGCCGTGCAGTAGTCGAGATTGGAAAGTGCGTCGGCATTCTCCTCACATCTCTTCTTCGAAAAGACGAAGATACAAGCCGGAAGAAGGTCTTCCTTGCGGAGATGCTGGATCAAGTGCACCCAAATGTTACGGTCTTGAGCTGCAGTCGTTCTGCCTCCTCCTCGGCCAGTCCGTGCAACGTTACCCGTACCACGTTGTGCAGGTGCACCACGACCACGCTGTTGGGCTCCTCCACGCTGAGCTCCGCCTCTCTGTGGACCACCACGCTGTGGCTGTCCACGACCTCCTCCTCTCTGGTTGCCTCCACCTCTAGCGGCTGCAGCCGCTTCCTTTTCTTCAGCTGCCTTGATCTTGTCTTTACCTGACATAACATCGTTGGCATCCTTCCAGCCCTTCTCGACAAACTGCTTGTCCGAGTTGACAATCTTATACATCTCCTTGCCTGCCCAGAGGTAATGCTCCAAAGGGACTGGACGTTTGGGCGTCGAAATGACATAGATATTCTTCTTCTTGGTACGTCCAACCCAGGACGCAAATTCGTAGGTATTGGGGACCGTAGCAGATAGCAGAATCAACGTGACGTGTTCGGGTAACATGATAATGACTTCCTCCCAAACGACACCTCTTTCCATATCGTTGACGTAGTGAACCTCGTCAAAGATGACAAACTCGACATCACGGATTAAATCTGCTCCGCGGTACAACATACTGCGCAAAATCTCCGTGGTCATGATCAGACAGCTGGCTTCCGGTCGTATTTGCACGTCACCAGTCAAGATACCGACATCATCAAATTCGGTCCTGAAATCACGGAATTTTTGGTTACTCAATGCCTTGATGGGTGAAGTGTAAATGGCCTTGGTCATGTGTTTGGCAGCTAATGCAATGGCGTACTCGGCCACAACTGTCTTTCCTGCAGATGTGTGAGCAGCAACAAAGACAGAGTCGCCGTTTTCAAGATGGTAGACCGCTTCCTTTTGGAAAGTATCAAGTTCGAAAGGCCATTCGCGAGCCATCTCCGGAACGAGATCGCGAAAGTTGGTCAACGGGCGGTTGACATCAACCATATGAGCCCACTCGCGACCTGGTCTCTTGCTGCTAGAAAGACCAAGAGGACCTCTGGCGGCCAATGCTGGGAATTCGACGGGAAGCAAGGCATCGAGCTCTTCTTGGTCTTCGTCATCTTCTTCCTCGTCCGCAGGCGCTGGCTTATTAGTGGTCTCCTCATTGGAGGCAATTGGATCTTCAGGAGCTTCTTCAAGCACGTTCTCGACTTCTTTGGCAGTTTCCTCATCAGTAGGAGCCTTCTTCTGCAGATCGAGACCACGAGTGAATCCAGGTGGTATTTCGAGCAGTGCACCGTCAGCTCCGAAATTGATGACCCGATCTAAGGCTGTCTGTTTGATGGAGCCGTTTGCTTGATCACCAAACAGAAGCTGTTCCTCAGCGGCAGCGGTAGCTTCAACGGCATCGAGACCTCCAGGAGCGAAGGGAAAGAATCCAGCAGCACCACGCACGAATTCAGCGCGATTTGCAGGCTTCCTCAGAAGTGATGTCGAGTTTTTGGCAGTAGCACTATTGGCAGGAACTGTAACCTCCTTGTAGCCTGTGACACGGCCTTCGAGACCTTCACGGGTGAATCTGATGATGGTGCGAGTTTGAGTGGGGGCCAACTCGAAAAGGTCCTCTTGATTCACAGGACAATCCCATCTCTGCTGCAAGCGATCGAGCCATGGAGTACTGAAAGAAGTGGATGGCGTCAAAAAGTCCTTTTCCAAGCTGGCACGTATCTGTTCAGGTGACTTTCTCGCACGCTTTCTAGGGCGCTGCTGATCGAGGATAGCGTCAATGCCAGTAGGTCCAGTATCCGCGAGGTGGAGTTTCTCTAGATACGGTGCGAGACTCTCCATCTTGCTGGTGAGGGTGTTTCTCTACTGATGGCTGATGTTGTTGATATGTAATGGCGAAGGTGAAGTTGAAGTTGTTCTCGTTTGCGCATGACATCATTGAATTTTGGCAACTCACGGGAATGGAAAGATTCATGAGGGTTTCTCACCAAACACAATGCCATCAAGACGACTTATCTGTACTCAGAATATCCATGACTACTAACGACTGACCCATTGAGAGTTCTTGAGTGAGGCTCATACTTGAGGCTCTCAGCGGATATCCCTAGTATCCAGTTATCCGTAAGGGGACGAGTTGCCTTAATCATGCTCGCACAATTTCAGCAAGAAATTTCGCGTTCTCGGTGTCACTTCAGAGGGACCATTATTTTTACAAAGTACAGTACCACACATATCCGTTCGCCAGGACTATTGGTTCTCAGTTGTAATACTCTGGCTGTCGGATCAAGACTCATCAGTTTTCAACAAACAGATTCTATACTTGACCGTTAGGCCCGGGCCGTGCGGCTGAATGTGGCTGGCTGAGAAGGTTCACGTATGTGTGACACGCAAGTAACAGGGGCAATCTCTGCTACATCTATCTCCATGTTCTAGGAAGAGGAATGAATGATCTTTATCAAGACGTTTCCGCTGCAGTATAAGACCCAAGTCGTGGTAGCTGGAAGGTGATTCTCCAGGGCCATGAATCAAGAGAGGCCGATCAGATACAAAAGCAGCAACAATAATGTCTTGCATCTTGCGAGTCTGTTGGAGCGACTGGGCTCCTGAAATCTAACGGTCGCTGTCAAACAAGTAGGATGGCCTCTCCCAAACGATTAAAATCTCTACTTGAACTCAGCTGAGCTGAGCTGCTACCCGGCTTCGATCTCTCCTTTTACAACCCCTAAGTTCTTCGTGTTAAAGAATTAAAGTGGCCATGTATCCTTCTTGAGATTCGGGGTATCCACATGCGATCACCTAGACAAATCTAGGTAGACCCTACTGCTTGCGACTATCACTCACCAAGCCCGTTTGGACTGGCTCCCCTGGACAAAAAATTCTCTACATCCTCGCTTGTATCCGCTACCTCCAATCTGTGCCTCATCAAGTTGGACTCACTGTTTGCCTGCCCTCGGCACCTCAACAGCAGAACAATGTGGTTCGTCGCTGGATACATTGTTCTGAACATCTGCTCGGATGTTGCTCTGCAATCTCTTCCCTCTGAGAAAGCCGATGGAGCGGATCTCCGATCAACATGGATATGCTTGGCTCTGTTGTTCGTTCTATCTCTGATAACATGGAGACGACGTGGAAACATAGAACAACAATACAGTGCTATTATTGAGGAAGGCGAACCGCAAGCATCCAATTCTGCTTGGTTTATCAAAGATTGGGTCTCATCATTCGTCATTACTGTACTCATCGTCGCAGCTAGCCTGGTTGCCATGAGTCCGATGTCGTCCAAGTGGCAGGTACGAAGATATACAAATTTGTTCCCTTGCAGAGCACTAATCCTGGTTTAGCCTTTCCTTGTGGTCGTAACCTATACGATCCTGCTCTTCAGCTCAGGTATGTTTCATGACGGTTTCTCACTCCCACCTTTGAGACGGTTTTAACTTGAACTAGATAAGCGAATAGAATTAAAAGACGAACAGCATGATAATGGAATTCCACTCTACAGCTCAGGTACCTTACCTTGATAGATTTCCACTTTGTCTCTTGAAATGGATCTGACACGTCACAGCAAACCAAGCAGATTTGAAAAATGAGACGTATCGAGATGAATCACGAAGTGCTTTTGGAAACCTAACCTATACGATGTCCAAGCCTTATTTGGCTTACCTAGTCTTTACCTGCTCAAGTGCTGCAGTAATCATATTCTGCAATTACCAGGAATCATCTGACAACCCTTACGACCTCATTCTAGGTTTATTGTTCCTGGTTAGCATGTCAGGTCTCTATTATTCTTTTGGTTCTTACAGGTCGGGTGTTGAGACCGCAAGTACTGCTGTCGGACCGGATGCCCGGCAACTTAGCCGCATCACTGGTTTAGCATTGTGTCTTACTTCCGTCCTGGTCGGGTTCAACACAGTCGACGTGAAGATTTACGCTATGGAAATCCTGTCTGCTGTACTTCAAGCTGTTCAGTGGACATTCTTGTACCACATGGTACGTTCTTGAAATTTTTTTGTATTTACTACAGAAGCACTGATGAACACTGCAGACAACTTCCGGAGCAGCAGTCGTGTCTGCCTCAAGTCAGCTCGCGGCTTTCGGCCTGGCACAATTGATATTGGGGACTGACTTTGAGCAAAAGAGTGCGGCTGTATTTGTCTCAGTCGCTGCTATCGTTATACTTCTCACAATTGTGTCATGGCCCAAGAATAGACCACAATGGGTTCGAGGCATCATCATGACTGTACCTTTGATACCACTTGTCATCTTGCTTGTCCGCCCGCTGGTATCGATCGCAAAGCCACATCCCATAGAGGTGTTACATCTCAAGAACAAGCGCCAATATCAGGACATGATTCATCGTCAATCAAAGACTCCCGAAGAAGCAGTAAAAGAGTATCAACGACGATACCGCAGAGATCCGCCTCCTGGTTTCGAAAAATGGGCAGAACTAGCCTTGAAAAAGGGGCTCATCCTTGTCGACGAATTTGACAGCATGACTGCAGCCTTCGAACCATTCTACCAACTTTCGCCTCAGATTCTGAAGACGGCCTTGGAAAGAATGAACGCAAGTACTTCGGAATTGGTCGATTTCAGAGTCGAGAAGGATGGAATTTCTTACGACAAAGACAAGGCGGGTACTTACTTTGCCGACGATATATACGGTTGGCTCCAAGCAGATCCATTGTATATGGAGATCCTGCCCTCGAACGTGAGATTACTCCTCAACTCATATGATGAACCAAAGGTTGTTATGCCCAACACAATGCTGAATACTAAAGATGGGCCCGGCTTTCTCGACTATTCAGGGCAGCTTGTATGGGATAACATCACTGTTTCATGCCCGGATGATTCGCCAGCACGATCAAACATTTTGCCAAAGGCTGAAGAAACACTCAATTTTTTGTCTGATCTGGAAAAATACCAGGATGTATGTCAGCACCGAGAATTCGAGAACTTACATTCATTCCTCAACAGACCTGCGACCTTGAGAATCACCCATGCACCCGTCCCGATATGGAGTCAAGCCAGACCGTCTTGTTTCCAAGATATCCTGTTCCCAAGTCCATACTATGAGAAACATCGAGACGACTACAAAGTTTCATCTGACAGGGATTGGCAAGAGAAGACCAATGATGTCTATTGGGTCGGATCTACCACTGGAGGACATGCTACATCGGATAATTGGTTCAAGATGCAAAGACAAAGAATGGTCTTGAAGACACTTACTGGAACACCTGCACAGAATGTAACAATTCTGGAACAATCCAGCTGGACCAAACCATGGATTCAGATCAAAGCCATCTCGACATCGTTACTACATCTTTTCGATTTCAGCATTGGGATGATTGTGCAGTGTGAGGAAGCAGCTTGTGAGGCAGAACGACAAGCTTTCTCTGACCCGGGCAACCAACCAATGTCGGTAGCGCACAGTCACAAGTACGTTCTTGACATGGATGGTAACGGATTTTCTGGACGATACTATCGACTTTTGAGATCCAACTCTGCTGTGATCAAGCAAACTCTGCTCAAAGAGTGGCACGATGATTGGCTAATGCCTTGGGTTCATTACATTCCGCTCTCGATGGAAGGCGATGAGATGTGGGAGATGATGCGATATCTTGGCAAAACTAAGAGAGGAGATGAAGTTGGTGCGAATATTGCAAAGAGCTCTTCTGAGTGGACGGAGAACATGCTTAGACCTGTTGATATGGAACTCATCTTCCTGAGACTCATGCTGGAGCATGCCAATCTATACAACCGAGAGGAGTAGCAGGCATCTAATCTTATAGACTGGCATCGGGTTTTAGCATTATAATACATACATACACTTCCTGAAATCACGTTGATGACTTTGCGAGTTGTCAGCTATATGATCTACATGGCGGAGATACCGGACTTAAGTAAATGGCATCAGCATCATCGCTTATCTCGCCTTGTTGTTCTCTATCTCCCAATGATACCACCGACTCTTGTACAACAAGATCAAGATCTCGCGGAAGATGGTAGAAAGCGATGCTTGCAAACCATCAGCGCAGATGATCCAGCATTCGCCTTCCACCAAAATTCAACCACCTCTGTCACGATCAGGTAAAGGGCCGGCACTTCTCATACTTGTCGATGCGGGGTCCACCTCGTCCATTGCATCCGAAAGTATAGACCCTTTGCCAATTCAAAAATGGGCCGAAGAGAGCTATTTGGTCGGCCAGATTGACCTCACGCAAGTCTCACCCAACGATTTGGAGACCACACTGTCCAGCGCCATAAAAGCCATCAAAGAGCTCCTACAATACGATGGTACCGACAAAGTTGGTTTGATCTGTATGTCTCATCAGGTTCACACATTATAGATTTTGTTTGTAACTCTGGTCTAGCGTATCTTTCTACTCTACCCACTGGAGCTCAAGAATGTATTCAGTCAAACAATGATATCGCAGCCATTATATCATACGGCTCCGCCCATGCGGAGACCTCTAAACCGACACTTCTACACAAATGCGGCGAACAACCAATGCCAATTAAGAAGGATCCTTCCAAGAAGAACAAGACTTACTACTACCCAAATGCGAAACCATTCTTTGTGTTGCCTAACCACGAGGACTTCCATTCTTCGTCGGCCTCTGTGTCTCATACAAGAACATTGACTTTCTTGAAACCAATCTTGGGAGGACCTTGGTTCGATCTAGAAGAGATCTGGGAGGAACATACTTTGTATGAGTTTGGAGAGAGGGATGTCGAGAAGACCATGGCTACGATGGTAGCTCAGCCTTATGTCAATCATGTAAGTATTGCTGATGAATCGGATGTTGTGTATTTCTCACAGGAAGATAGATTCCAACAATTACTGGCGGTGTCGGACGCAAGAATCTCTCAGCATTCTATCGGGACCACTTCGTTTTCAACAATCCGGACGATACAGCTCTGGAGCTGGTCAGCAGGACCGTAGGGATTGATCGTGTGATTGATGAATTTGTTTTCATTTTCACCCATGACAGAGAGATTGATTGGCTGTGAGTTCCATCGTCCCTCATTTCTCTCAACCTTTTCCTTTACTGACATTCAGAACAGTCTTCCAGGTATTCCACCAACGGGGAAGAAGGCACGAATTCCTTTCACCAGCATTGTAAATGTCAGAGGCGATTGTTTATACCATGAACACATTGCTTGGGACCAAGCTACCGCATTACGACAGCTAGGTTTGCTGCCCGAATACTTGCCTTTTCCACACAAGGTGGATGGCAAAGAAGCAGCAGAGGGCAAGAAGTTCGAATATAGGGTTCCAGCTGCTGGAGAAGACACAGCGAAGAAGTTGGTGGATGAGAGTTCGGTGGATTCGAATGCGATGTTTGAGTTCAAGATTAGAGAGGTGGAAAAGTGATGGGCCTATCTCTACGCGAAAGCAACATACTTGACCTCAGAACATGATCTAGTAGTAGTCTTCAACTCAGATATAGCACCTTGTTCTTCGACAAGCAGTGGCTTCTCGACGTCTGTCTAACCTCATATCGCTATAGGTAGTCTTTTTTTTCTGATACGTACTGACACTTTCGGTTTTTGATGTTCTGCCTGTGTTGGTAGTGGAGAAGTTATACAGATACATCACCTTCCTGTTTCGGAAGAGGGAGCTCAGTGTATATGCGTCCTTCCACTTTGGTCTGCAATTTCCCTCTCACTTGGAGTGTTCAGATTAGCAACTTGTACCAAGAGTCGGCAAGTGGCTCAAAGTTTCTCCTGTGAAAGCCTTTCCGTTTTCTTTCCTTTCTCATCCCTGGTCAGCCCAATCTCTCTCCAATGACCTGACCTCTTTCCCCCACCTTCAAATTCGACTCCTTGACCATGAGCGATTACAGTGATCTGCGTGCGCAGATATTTGGTAACAACTCTGTCTAGTCTGTCAGTAATGAATACGCTCTGACTAGCTTGACCCAGAAAACTGGCGCTTCCAGTACCCAGAAGAACCCGAGCCCAAACTCGTCATCACGTACCCGACATATACAGAACGTGGTTACTATGAGGCCCTCATGTTTGTCAAGTACGGACCATCGAAAGATTTTGCGCGCGAGGAACTTAACATTGACGACGGCACACCGGATGCACCTGTGTCATGCCGGGCAAAAGGAGTTGGCGATACCGTCTTGTCGGCGATGGAGGACCTGTTGCATGATCTGGCCGCAACCCTCCATAATGAGCTTGAATCACGTTAGGATCATGGATCCGTAGAGTACCTTGTCGACTTCTAAACAGTGAGTAAAGCTTCCTGACCATTTTTACTTTCTCTACTGCTATGCTGCAAGCCATGCCACCTTTTGTCGCTGGACAAAGGCATGGCTTTCTTTTTCGCTCCTTGCTTGCTCATACATACGAATAACTTTGCTTCGGACATGACCAGAGGTTTCTTTCACCTTCGCTTCGGACAGAAACAACATCAGCCTTTCAAAGGGGACATGCTTGTCTCTTCCTCCTCGAACGAAGACAGGAGACGGGGAACTTCGACAGGGAAGTGATTTCCTTCCCCTCTATTTATCAGATAGCACAGAACAGCAAGAAGAAACAAAAGCAGACTCCATACTTTCCTGTCCAATATAACATTTGCATCGAGTAAATAGCATTATATCCTATGCAAGCTCATCAGACACATGAACAAGGTCTGAGAATAAGTTTAGTGACTGGATTGTTCATGTTGTCAGTGTGGTTGTGATCACTGTGACTCTCACTCCAACCCGATTCGTTCTCATATTGGCAGCTTTCACTCGTAGCAAACATTCACAAGATGATTTTCTCCGTGAATGCTGATGCACCTATCTTTTTCTATCATTCGCCGCTCCAAGTCTCTTCCCCCTCTTCAACCACCATCACAAAAACCACCATCATCAAATTTCTTGTCTGCCGTCCACGAAACACTCAAGATGGCTGATATGACTGGTCTTCGTGCTCAGATCCTCGGTAGCCTTACCTCCTATTCATCTAGTCTTGAGATCACAAATTGACTGCAAGACAGAAAACCACCACTTCATCTTTCCAGACGAGAGGACTCCCACAATTCTGATCACCTGCCCCCAAACCGAGGACGAATATCCTTTCAGAGCCGTCCTGTTCGTGACTGACCTCGACACTGCTGTTCCTACTATCAAGCATGGGAACGAACTCCACTGCCGGTATCAAGGATGCGGCATGACCGCCATGAGTGCACTAGAAGCCTTACTTGAAGAGATAGGCCTAGACATACATGACAGTCTTGTTGAAATCGAGAGTGGTCCCATGAGTGGCATCGGCTATAATGAAACGAAGTAGAGATTTGACGCCAGAGAAGGTTAGATTTTGCTTGATGGACTTGTCACTTAGCCGTGCAATCTGCTGACATGTTACAAGTAGATTGACGACGACATCTTCTTCTGCTGGATCTCAAGCATCGTGAGAGTGGGCGGATGATAAATACATGAGCAGAGGGACTCATGCTCAGCTCGTCCTCAGAGGCAGATTCTTTATCTTCTATCAAATTAGCATTCGGCCATTCTTGACCTGTAAGTTTCACCACCCTTCCAGGCCGCTTTCATCTTTCGCTGACATCTCTGTCAGATCATACCACCTTCCATTGTTTTGGATTGATGGAATGGGGGATACGAAGAACGTTCCGCCATGCTGTAGGCACTTTGATTTCCACCCAGTCTCACGAAAGGAATTGTGAACCTCTCTTTGCTAGCTCACCAGATAGGCAAATCAGCAAACAAGAGAACAAAACGAACAAGCTATACACCTTCTCCCAATCATAGTGTGCGTGTCGTTGTCAATTATTAATCTACATTCTTTTGTGACTACCAGTCTCTCTGATTTATTAGTTATCCAAAGTGTGAGACCTTACTTCGTCCCTAACATATGACTAAAGCCATAGAAGACATTATCCGCCTGAGCACGAGTACTATGCTCATAATCAAAGGCCTTGATCAGTCCTATCAAATGAGAAGCAGCAGCAAGAACGACCAAGACATGAAAGATCTGATGAGAACTGCCCCAGATATCGAAAGAGCCAGGTTTCAACCTTTCTGGAACACGAGCCTGTATACTGATCAGTATGAAAAGTCTCGAACATAATACCTTGGCTATTGAACTTACGGCATAGAGACCGGCACCGAGCATATACAAGATACCTTGCAGAACCAACCACGAAAGACCCATCTGCATCTCAAGTTGATGAATGCCATAGAGGAGAATGCCATGCAAAACAGGAACAGCAGCGCTGAGTCCCATGGCCACAAACATGGCAGCTCTAAAAGGTCGCCATTGAGGAGTCCTGAAACTAGGAGTCACAGAAACCGTAGTGCAACCAACACCAAGCAGAGTGATCTACCACGCCTTCAATCAGCAGGCTGCCCACAAACAAACAGTATCGAAACACTCACCATAGTCCAGTAGACCATGATCAACCCAGGTTCCCTAGCAAAAGCATAAAAGATACTGGGAATAAAACTTCCCCATATCAAACTCACAATACCCACATAATCCAATTGATTACCGACTTTGGCGACCTTTTCAGAGTGATTTGAGATTGTGTGATATGTAGCACTCATACCCAAACAAGCCACAGCACCGGCGAAAAAGCATCCAAAGACGAGCAGATCTTCCCGTGTCGCTCTCTCATATCTGGGTTTCAGTTGGGAGTAGAAGTATAAAGAGGAGATGAGGGCGAGGAAGGCACCAAGAAGATGAGTCCAGATGTTTACGGACTCGTTGTGGAGGTAGAATATAGAAGAAAAGGAGCGGAAGAAGGAGTTTGAGGCTGGTCGGTAGCCGGAGTGGATGTAGTGGTTGTCTTTTTGCCAGGAGGGTAGGTCGGACCAGAGGATTGTGAGGACGTCTTTGACCTTTGACTCGACCTTGTTGATGGGCTCTGAAGTCTCTGGAGGAATACTGTCCTTGTCGTTTTGGTCTTGGAACGGCACTTGGTTGGTGGGTTTTCTTTTATACATATTTTGGTGTTGAGGCAATAGATGTTGGGTCAAGCCAGGTTCCGAGTGGATAACAGGTCGAAAGCGACAAGAGCCAAGGTCAGAGAATCAAGCCTCTGCTGGACTGCTCAATGCCTTTAATATAGTCTATCTTCGTGCGAAGAATATAGTAATTGTTGGACAACAAGTGGAACGACTTCCGCGTCTCGGACAAGTTACCGCATTGGGAAACCCCACCAATGCCTTGAGCGACGTCACAGAGTAAACAAATGTCACAGAGTTACTCCTTGTTAGATATTCTCACAACCAAACAATGCGACCATAACTCAATGTCTTCAAATCAACGACCACCAGCCCGTCGCGGACCTTCGGGCGCATGGAGTCGTCTTCGGGCACCCCAAATCGACCCTCTCGATGCTTACGGATTGCCCTCAAAAGGCGAGACACGGTCAGTTCAGAGCCCTCTCCTGATTTTGATATGGCATTGACAATGAGTGCAGCCTTTCAGACTTCAAAACGCAAGAGACATACTTCGAACGCATCGTGAGCCGCTACGTGAAATTCTGCGCCTCGTGCGGCGACGGCGAAAGACTGGAAGCAGCATTTCAATCCCTCTCTCTCAATCAGACCAACACCAACAACAACAACAACAACAACGACAACACTACTACCTCTTCTACAACCAACAACCTAACTTCCAGTGACACAACAAAAACGACAACAACGTCATCAGAAACCTCATCCGAACTCTCAACCCTCCTCTCCTCGATGCGCAAACTCCGCGAAGCCCTAGTCTCAACCTCACGCTCAGACGCCTTTGCCCACCGCGCCTACACCTTCATAATCCGCTCCTGCATCCTGTGCTCGCACCTAGAATCCTATCACCCGGCCTTGTTACACCTGCTCCACCGTCTCACACCCCTGCTCTCCGTGCCCGAAGTACAAGAATTCGGGGGTTACTTGGTTTTGGACCTGGCTTGCCGGCAAAACGACTTGTCGGAAGCGTTTCGCGCCAAGAAGAGGTGGGGAGTCAAGGACAGGAGGATTGATGGTGTACTAAAAGCTTTGGTCAGGGGTGATTGGAGTGCGTTTTGGAGGATGAGGGGCGCCGTGGATGGCTATCAGAGGGCGTTGGTCAGGTGGGCTGAGGATGGGGTCAGGTTGCATGCGTTGAAGTGTCTGGGCATGGCGTATATGGTCGCTGATAAGGCGTTTGTGGAGAGGGTTGCTGGGGATGAGTGGGAAGTTTTGGTCCAGAGGGATAAAGTGGGTTGGGTTTTGGGGGAGAGTGGGGTGGTTACTATCAGGAAGGCCAAGGTCAAGGGGAAGTGATTGTTAAGGTAAAACATGGTTTAGGAAGGCAAAGGTCAAGGGAAAGCAAATGTCAAGGTAAAACATGGTTTACGTGGGGTTATGAAGTTATGATGCATTGGGTTGGTGGCATGGCGTTCTTGACATGGTTGAGGATGGGTACATCTCAGATAGCCATTTCAGCATACTTTCCAAGAAGGGCAAAGAGAATCTGACGCACAGAGCAACAGGTGGTGATTAATAAAAATGCCATTCCTCATCCCAAAAGGGGGGTGATCAAAAAATCCTCTACTTCCTCAGCATTCAAGTCTCTAATAATCATCATCACCGCCACCCCCCTCATCACCAACCTCATCATCATCTCCACCGTCAAAGTACTGCTCAGCATTGTAATCATCATTGTCATCCTCGTCCTCTTCGTCGAACTGATCCGGATCCTCTTCATCTTCATCTGCTGCACCTTTCTCTCCTTCATCTTCGTCAGCCTCTTTGCCTTCTTCGTCCGCGTCGTCGTCCATGTCTTCGTCTTCCGAATACAGGTCCATACTGAATTTATCCAGTTTCGTGCGCGTCGAGAGGGATAGCGATTTTTTGGCGTTTGTATTTGAGGGATCGATGATGGTGTGCAATTCCAAGGGGAAGAAATCTTTGACTACAAATCATCCCAGTCACAAATCAGCACTTGTTTCTTTCTGTTTCCCTACGTCCACTCTTTTTTTTTTTTCCTTTTCTTTTTTCCACTTTTTCCATTCTCCTTCTTTTGTTCCGAAGCAGAACTTACCAAAAGGTCTACTGCTCAATCTGGGCAACGTGTGTTTCTGCTTTGTGAATCGTTGCGAGTATGTGGGCATTCCTTCAAAGGGATCGTAGTATGCTGTTGACGGCACCGCATGACCGGGTTTTGAAACGCGGGCGCGCGAATCTAGAATGGCGTAAAAAGGACCGTCGTGGATTCGGGCGCGAAGGGTGCGGTAGTGGTGCACTATGCGGCGTTCTTCCGCTGTAGGAGGATCTGCTATCGGTGGTTGGATTGGCTGGAAACAAGAGAAAAGAAGTCAGTATTTTTTTTTCTCTCGTCTTTGGACCTGGACCTTAGAGAGAGAAGAAGTATAGGAAGGGTGAAAGAATGGCGAGGCAGAGAGTTTGATTACTGACAGGAAACTTTTCCGACGGCTTGGTGTTTAGTTTTCCTTCGAGCTCTGGGTCGTAGTCCCATGGTAACTGTTGTCCTCCCATTTTGCCTGCATCGTTTTTACCTCCTCCGCCCCAGCCGCCGCCGCCGCCTCTTGACATTTTGCTGTGCTGCTCAAGAGTGGTGTTCTCGTTCCGCTTGTCTTCTCTCCAACCGGAGTCGCAACCTTTGCTGTCCTTTCCAGAGTCTTTCCTGACCGAGTGTAGTGTTTCCCTGTCTGCGCGCAAGGACCTTGGAGAGAACGACTGATCTGATGTGGTTTGCGGAGTTGCTCGGAGGTGGTACTTTTGGTTTGCGAAAAGCTTCGTTCCTGGAGGATTGTGGTAGGCGACTATCCGGTCAAGAGCTGCGAGGATAGAGATTGCAAGAGTCAAGGTGTGTATGCGATCGCGATTTTGATATCGGAGGCGATGAGAGATGTGTTATTGTCCATTATTCGCAAGGCGAAGATTAATTGTCGTGACAATAGCTTTGGAATAGGCATTCAGAAGTTGCGATTGAAAGGTTTAGAAGCGGACGTGGGGAACATAGGTGGACTTTTTTTTTTGGATACCGACGATAGCACGAGTCATGCACGGGATATTGTTGGTACAAACAGTGAAAACCATCCATGTCAAAGTCTTAGAACTAGCATGATGATATATGGGTATAATATGTTATGAGCAATGCAAAAGTGAAGAGCACGGTCTTGGTCCTACACCAGCTTGAGCTGAAATCCACCTCCGACTTCTTCGTCCTCTCTTCCAGCAAACAGCCCGCTAAAGTCGGGAGCTGCACCTCCATTCTCACCTCTGACAGGTGCGTTGGGAGTCCTGACTTTCCTTCTCCTCTCCTGGCCTGCTTTGCTCGGGAACGTAGGAAACATGGCTGTGCTCTTCGGTCTCGGATCCTCTTTGAAGTATGCATGTGTCAGGAGCTCCGTCGCTGTCGGTCTACTTTCTGGATTCAAAGCGAGTAATGAAGATAACAGATCCGTGCCAGCTTTTGTGAGGAAGGGGAACTTGGCTCTGATGACCGAGCCGGTGGTTTGAGCAGTCCTGGGTAGTTTCAAAGATCTGGCGTTTGGAAGACGTTTGAAGCCAGGCCATGTTGCATCTGTCGGAACACCGCATAATTCGAAGATTTTACTCAATTCGTCGACTTCATTCTTACCTTGGAGTAGAGGTTCGTTGGTCAAGAGTTCGCCGAAGATGCATCCAATGCTCCACATGTCGACGCTGTGGTCATAGGTGGTGGTTCCTAGAAGCAGCTCGGGAGCGCGGTACCAGAGAGTGACGACTAGTTGGGTGAGATTCTTTGGTGGCGGGTCGCCGCAGAATCGAGCCATGCCAAAGTCGGCGACTTTGATTTCACCACGGTTGTTCATCAGGATATTGGATGTTTTGAGATCGCGCTGCGTGGTGGGTTAGTTTGAAGCTTGATGAAGGGAAGAGCTTGAAAGACGCACATGTAGAATCCATCTGTCATGTAAGAACTCGACAGCGCTGCCCAACTGCAACATCAAAGTCTTGACTTCTGATGGTAAAAAGGGCTCGGACATTTCTTCCATCAACGTCTTAAGATCATGCTCGAGAAAGTCCATGACGAGGAAAATATCGTCGGTGTTGCCCTTTTCACCCACGACGACTTCCCTCAGATCAACGATGTGACGATGTTTTGCAGCCGACAGAGTCTGAATTTCTCTTAGGGCTGTGACAGGGAAGCCATTGTGTGCAGAACCCTCCATTTTCATCTTCTTGATAGCGACAATATCTCCGGTCTGCAGCTCCTTTGCGCGCGAGACAAAGCCATAGCTTCCCTCTTCAATGTGGTTCAGTCGCTCGAAGCTGTCGATGGTACGGGCAGGTTGCCATGACGGTGTGTGAAATCGGAGTAGCTGGCGAGGTTGATCCTGGTCTTGTGTTGGTGATAGTCGTCTTCTTTTCGAGGGTCTCCCATCCGTGTCATGTTGTTGTTGTTGTTGTTGTTGTTGTTGTTGTTGTTGTTGTTGTTGTCGCGCCTTCTCTGCTTGTTCTTGTTTGCGCTGCTTTTCGGCCTTTGCGCGTTTCTTCTCTTCCTTTTCTCGCTTCCGTTGTGCGTCTAGAGCAGCGTCTTCTTCCTCGTCTGCCCAGCGAGATGCCATGATTCTAATTGTTCCTGTGTTTACTGATCAGATGTGTCCAAGTCTAGTTATTCGATGCCGTCATGGAGATTTGGGGCAGCTGTCGATGCGGCGAAGCTTCCAAACCTCCGAAGTCCAACTCTCCAACTTTTTGATGCAATAAACATCGCCACTCTACTTGGTAGTATCTACATCGGACAGGCAGCATGAGGAGGAGCACAATCCGCACAGCTCGGTGCTTGGTGAATGAGAGGTTGAGGTCGTCGCGTCAGGCATTGACTTGCTCCGGCGCAAGATTGTCCTCGACCAGCACCAGGCAATGGTCCACTCCGCTGGCAAAGACCCTTGGAGAAGCCATTACGGTGTGACTTGTATATCTCCACTCCATAGTACTGTATACTGACAGTACACTCAGACGACTGGTCCAATCTCGGTAGCAGCGTACATGCGCCAATGCCTCACCTTCCCCGAAACAGGCTACTACACATCTTCAACAACCGACAAGGATCCATTTGGACGCAAAGGCGACTTTGTCACGTCTCCCGAAATATCCCAAATCTTTGGCGAGCTCATCGGTCTCTGGTTCGTGGCCGAATGGATAGCTCAAGGCAAAAAGACCAGTGGTGTCTACCTTATGGAGATGGGTCCTGGAAGAGGCACTCTTATGGACGACATGCTACGCTCTATCCGCAATTTCAAGCCCTTGGCTCAGGCTATTGATGGAATCTACATGGTCGAAGCCAGTCCCTCGCTACGACAAGCCCAGCATAAGCTCCTCTGCGGTGACAACCCTTTGGAGGAAATCGACATTGGCTACCGTAGCACATGCAAATACACTCCCGACCTCAAGATCATCTGGTGTGAAGACATCCGTTTCGTCCCTAGAGAGGTCGACTCAACCCCCTTCATTGTTGCTCACGAGTTCTTCGACGCCCTCCCAATCCACGTCTTCGAGTCCATCAAGACCGCCGCTCCCCCAAAGAAGATCCGTACTCCAACAGGCACCCACGACCTCGATGCCTCTGCCACCGGGACCCCACAACAGCAAGTCTCTCAATGGCGTGAGCTTGTAGTCTCTCCAACGTCTCCATTCGCAACACACGACACCCTCAACACTCCAAAATCCCGACGCAATGAACCGCCTCCAGAATTCCAACTCACCCGCTCTCAAGCAGCGACACCCCACTCCCTCTTCCTCCCTGAACAATCCCCCCGCTACAAAGATCTCAAGGAATCCGAAGGCGCCGTCATAGAAATCAGTCCCGAATCCCAGACCTACGCCGCCGACTTTGCCGTGAGAATCGGTGGTGGCACCTCTCCCTCATCCCTCTACACCACCCCCGAACAGCCACCTCAAGTTCCCGGTCGCCGCAACATCTCTGCAAGACGTGCTGTTGAAGAGATTGTCAAATCTCAACCTTCAGGCGCCGCCCTCATCCTCGACTACGGCACCCCCTCCACCATCCCTACAAACTCCTTGCGAGGGATAAAACAACATCGAGTAGTCTCACCTCTCTCGGAACCAGGCAAAGTCGATATCAGCGCGGACGTGGACTTCCTCGGTTTGGCCGAGTCTGCAATCAATGCTTCGCTGCATGTTGAAGTCCATGGTCCAGTCGATCAAGCCAGATTCTTGACCACTATGGGGATTGAGCAGAGAGCTGCTCAACTGGTCAAATTGGCTGTCGATAGGGAGAGAGGTGGTGTTGTTGAGGATAAGGAGGGCGGAAACGGACAGGAGAGGAGGAAGGAGGATTTGAAGGAGACGGTCAAGAGGATTGAAGGAGGCTGGAAGAGATTGGTTGATACAGGACCTCAAGGTATGGGCAAACTATATCAGGTCATGGCTGTCCTGCCGCATGTACCTGTTAAGGATGGACAGCGACGCAGACGGCCTGTTGGCTTTGGTGGTGATGTGCAGTTCTAGTCATACCTTGTGAAGCTATGTTTTCTGTGTTAGATATCAAAGTTTGATGAAAACAATCTATCCGCTTGTTCGCATGTATGGTTGTTCACCATTTCGTCGCTCAATCGCGAAGCCCCACAAGATTGACCCCACACAAGGAAGATCTCGAGATTGGTGGAGAAATCGACTACTCCACATACGACCACCATGATGGTATCAGAACAGCACTTTAATGCACGCGTGAGTTCTCACAGTGCAAATCTATGCAGTTTCTTGACCCCGCAGCGTTCATCATATCTAGAATTGGACTTTGGTCCAAGGGGAAGTTAGCGTTCTTTCGGCCCTAGAGTCCAATCTCGCCCTCTGCCGTGCTTGCTGATATACTGCATAGCCAAGATGGAAGAATTGCTATTGTCCCCTGACCTGAAGATCTCTTGTGGCTAGTACTTAAGTACTGAACACTTTCTTTCCATGGTTTCCCTCTGAAATCCCTTTCACTTTGCATCTGCTTGTTCTTTTTGGAAGGCCTTCCCAGGATCAAGATGAGATTTCTTTCCTGCCTCCTGGCGACCGCTGCTACCATCTCCTCAACCCTTGCTTCAGAAGCTCCCCATGGTGCCGCAGTTGCACAACCTTCGTGGTATACAGGAACCCACTCATCTGGCTGGAATTATGGCAAAAAGGACAAATGGGGCAACTGCCTCGAACACGACCGCCGCAAAATCACAATCCGTCCCTCCCAAAACGACACCGACGACATCTCGGCCGATTTCGTCTGGGCATTGAACAAAGCAAACAACGGCGGTCTCGTTCACCTTGAAGAAGGAAAGACGTATATCATTGGCAAGAAGGTCGATTTGCCTTATTTGAACGATGTCTACATCAAGCTTGATGGCACTTTAAAGGTACATTGACAGTGCTTGAGAACAGAATCAAGACTAATCATGGCAATAGTTCACAGATGATATCAAATACTGGCAAGCCAATTACTTCTACTATGCCTTCCAGAAAAGCATCACTTTCTGGGTTTGGTCTGGCAAAGCCATCAAAATCTACGGTAAAGGTACCATGGATGGAAACGGACAAGCGTGGTACAACGGTTTCGCTGGTAAAGAGATCCTTGTAAGTATCTGAGGGCAAGTTATCGAATTTGAAGCATATGACTGACTAGAGCAAAACAGGATTCCAGCAATACTTACTACCGACCCATCCTCTTCCTTACTGACAACGCCACAAATGTCGATATCTCGGGCATCACTTTGTTGAACTCACCTTGCTGGACCACCTTCCTTGTAAACTCAAAGGACGTTTCCTTTGACAACATTTACATCGAAGCCTTCAGCAACAATGCTTCTGTAAGCCTGCTGCATCCGCATGGGTCAAAATCGGAATCACGAATGACTAATCTCATCTTCAATAGGCTCTTCCTAAGAACACAGATGGCTTTGACTCTTTAAATGTCGATGGTCTGACAGTGACAAACACCAGAGTAAATGTCGGAGACGATTGCTTCAGTCCCAAACCAAACACCACAAATATCCATGTTGAGAACTTGTGGTGTAACGGCACACACGGCGTTTCCATGGGCTCAATCGGTCAATACCCCGGTGTTGAAGATTACATCTCCAACGCCTACATGAAGAACATAACCCTTCTCAATGGCCAGAACGGAGCAAGACTCAAGTAAGGACACTTCTCTCTTCCATTTCCATTCCCCCCCTTTTCCTGCAAAAAATCAAGAAAAAATGAAGAAGCGACTCTCGTACTGACAAAGGATTCTCCAGGGCATGGGCAGGTCCCAACGCAGGCTTCGGCTACATAACAAACATAACCTACGAAGATGTCCACATCTCCAACACAGACGCCCCCATCGTACTAGATCAATGCTACTTCAACATCAACGCCACGACCTGCGCCGCTTTTCCCTCCAAAGTCAACATCACCGACATCAAGTTCATAAACTTTACGGGAAGTAGTTCTGGCAAGGAAGGCAGGGTCGTTGCGGATTTGACGTGTTCGCCTGGTGCCACTTGTAAAGGGATTGAGTTGAGGGACATCGAGTTGACTAGTCCGAAGGGGGAGGCTGAGGTTGTTTGTAATAATATTCAGGGGGGCGTTGGGGTGGAGTGTGTGCCTAGTTCTGCGGCGGACGATTAAGGTGAATTGAGGGAAAAGTTGGAAGGGGATTGTATCCAGGAAATCTTGATTTTATGGGTTTGTGACAATGGAGATGGAGATACATAGAGAAGAAAGAATCAGAGAAAAGAAGATCGGTGCAATTGTGTGTCTTGGTTTGCTTTGAGGTTAGTAATGCTAGTTCTAACTTGGACGCAAGACACAAGGCGGTGTTTCCTCGATGCTTGAGTACATCAGTTTGCTGACTGATGCTACTGTTAGGTTGTGCCATAGTCAAACCACAGGAGTGTGCTTGGGGCAAGAGATGTACAATAAGTCGGGGGCATGTGAATCTTATGTTACCTTCAGGCAGAAAGACATGCGGGAGAGATGCGGGAGACGAGCTTGGGGAGTGTGAGTTCTCCCAGAACAAAGGGGACACCAGCTTCTGTTCATTAATATTTGTTGTGCAGAAGACTATAGTCGTTGTCTCTAGAATCGTCCTCCATCGATAGTCTGCTATATATATGAATCACCAGATTGTGGTGGATCCTCTGTGAAGTAGAAAGACCAAGAGAACAGAGCAAGCGCAAAGTGGTTGTTTGTATATCGTTTCCACTATGAATTAGTCATCCAATCTAGAGAAGAGCATATAATTTGTGTTTGGCCTTGTCTAGCAGGTCCCGAAAGAGACAAAGGAAGAGATCAATGGTTAAGTTTGTGTTTGGAAGTTAGATCAAAGATGCTAACCCACGGTCGACGAAGACGTGAGTACAATTTCCCAGAACCACTTCCAAAAGATCAATTATGTTGGGCCTATACGTCCGCACGTGAGGATTGAGAGAGTTTTCACTGGGAGAAAGGGATAAAGTAGCAAGAAGGTGAAGATCAAGGATGAGAACTCGTGTTTATCATTCAGTCTTGCTTGCTCGGGACGAAAGATATTGCACCGGGCCTTTCGAAACTACGAAGGCCAGTATGTTACAGAATATCAGGTAGTAGTAGTAGCGCGTTGTGGTCAGAAGCAACCCAGCTTGCTTAACGAAGATCTACGAGCCGTCTTGCGATCTCTTTGCTGACCTTTGTCGAATTCTTTCTCGAACTCCCTGGCAAACTCCTTTTCATGGTCTTTGTCAAGGACATTGCGCATTCCCTTGTTGACAAGCTTCTGAGCCTCGGATCTCATCAACTCCTCTAGCGCCTCCGAGTAAGAACTGCCGAAAGCAGCTGACACAGCACGGATACAGGTGGCGTCTTTGGTGTACATGACGGCTCTGTGACGGATGCTGAGGCCGTTGCGACTGTACTTCAAATCGATGATGGGATCGGGCTGGTCGGGATTGATGAGGTGCCAGATGACTGATCTGCAGTCAGAAGAGCGTCTCATAGAGACAGAAAGTGATGAACGACTTACTGAGGATCTGGTTGTGTATCTCAGTAATTTCTGCCATCTTGACTTGGGTATCGAGACTTGTGGTTGGTTGTGTTATGGTATTGCGGCGTGGTAGAATGAGCACTGTTGACGAAGAAGGCTCGAGAGAGAGAAGTGATAACTCGAGAGCGAGCACGCAGTTGAGAGATTGAGTGACGATAATGTTCAGAAGTTGGCTTGAAAGGCTCAAAGTGATGTGTCGAGTTGATTTTTCTGATTTTGAATCTATCCCGAGCAGCAAACAGTTCACTGTATTGGGTTGGTAGGTAATGATGATAGCAGGCTTGGGCCATCCCGGATAGATGAAGGCATATTTCTCTTGTTAATAGTCAGAAGACACAAATCACCATATTCAAGCGGACGAGTATACCAGAAATCTGAGTGCGAAGACCAATTATGTCTGCCACGACGGGCATGTAAGTCTGATAATGAACAGTCTTGACGTCCGTGATTTTTCTCTGACTCGAATTTCGTCAGGCTGTGGTTGCTAGTCTAGTACCTGATTTTCGCAATCGAAACTGAGTCACGATGCCTCAAGGTGTGAGAGTCGATAGAACAACTTGTGTGGAAGGAAAATATGTTTGGGGTTTTGTCACATTGTGTTGTGATCCTTCACGCTCACACGACAGAACTTCGTGTTGAGACTGGTTTTTCTGGGCAACTTGCGACATTGCTAAGCTCGACCGAGTGAAGATGCCTAGGAATATCAGGTGTAGAATTGACATGTCCCAGAATGCTGTTGCTTACACGAGCAGCTAGAAAGTGCCTGACTTGCACTTGACAGGCTGATCAATGTGGTTCAGGGAAGTAAAGCGGAACAGTTCGCACAGTACAAGATCTCATATCAGACCCTTCACCATCTTGACATAGATTCTTTGCAGCACAGATCGTTCCTTTGCCGGATCTGGATAACTATTCAACCTCTGGGAAGTTGCCTCTGTTGAGGTATTGCAGGGGCAGTTCCAGTAATGGGGTTTTGCTAGCGAAGACGGAAAGAACAGTATCGTGACAAACGCAAGAACGATTTGTCTCACAGAAAATCATGGTCCGCGATAGACATTGTCCTCTTCTTGTGCAGCACATTCTGCATCGTCTTCCATACCTCTGTGTCCAGTGAGATACAGCACTACCGCCTGCGCGGATGCTTGGAAAGTAGCGCGGATCGTTAATAAAGGCCAATCCTCCACAGCGGATACAAGAAGCACAGTGTCATCTTGTATCGACCTATCGTCTATAATGATGAAATAGCAGGGAATGATTTCCGACTCGGTATCCTGTAGGAGCTTCGAAAGCAGTTGGCTACATTCCTGAGGCTTTTTGCGAATATATGGTGAATTGGGATTGCTGTCAGCCTCCATTGGTGCTTCGGATGGCTCATCGTAATATTCATCGATGCTGTCCACGAACGCAAAGCTCCATGTGTCGTCTTTGTCAATGCCGCTTGCTTCAAGGAAATGATCCATGAACTACAACGTGAATTAGAGCTAGAGCTAGACGTTAGTAGTAGCGAAATAGATGCTCTAAACCTCTTTGCGTAGCGGCGTGGCGCAGACTACAGGAAACGAGACCCTTCCCATCTTTGAATCCGAGAACTGTGGCGGGCAGAAGAGAATGCACAGTCACGATCGGTATCCGGCGCTAGTCTGGCACCATTGATACTAGAAGGTAGAGATGAAAATAGATAGAGCGTAGAGCCGCGTGATATACGTCACTTTTTACTCTACAGCCACGTGAATCTGTGGAGTAGTAGATCCTGCTACATAGATACCTGATTTTTCGAGTCATGTTTACGTC
Source organism: Dothideomycetes sp. NU30 (assembly GCA_026013035.2). Lineage (NCBI taxonomy): Eukaryota > Fungi > Ascomycota > Dothideomycetes > Dothideomycetes sp. NU30. The sequence continues at coordinate 56,535 of BSBH01000071.1, read as the reverse complement.
CACCCGATTGTGAGAAATGTGAAGAGAAAAGCCTATGTCTTGTAACATACAATGCATAGAACTATCCGTGGAACCTTTCGATTTTGATGGAAGGCCATTCAAGTCCTGATGATTATCGATCATGAAGGAACGCGGCAAGTGTAAGAATCGAATACGTCAGGTAGGAAGAGATACACGAGATTATCCTCACTTGGTATATACCGGACATTGTTCTCCAACCTCTTCAACAGCTTCCAATACTGCGCAAGGTGACGCTGGACTTCCTTCACCATCCTTCAACCAGAAGAGCTGAATGGGCACCTCAAAGTGGAATTGGGCATTTCCATCACCTTTCAACCTAAAACACAGCTTCAGACTATACCTTCTTGAGACCAGCGGTGTGAAGAAAGATGGCACAGCATCTTTGGGCTGAGGTATGGTCAACCACAGATCCTGTGTTTTATCCCAGGTGCCAGGAAACATGGCAGAAAGCTTCCAGTCACATAATCTTAGGTCAATGGATTTGGCTTGTGACATGGTGGTTACTTCTGCCAAGAAGGGACACAACGTGACCTGTCTGGAGGTCGGCAGAGAGTGGACCGGTATCGTTGACATGATTGTTGTCGACTTGAGACGCCAGGTCAATGTGCCATAGAGAGATGGTGAGTACCTAGACAAGTCTTGGAGGCGGCAACTAATTGGGAGAGCATGAATGTCGGGCTGTCCATCCATGCGTAACGGGATGGGCTTGGGCTCGAGGACGTTGATCTCGAGTCTTTTGTTCTTCGAAAACAGTCTCCTTAGGTTTCTTGTGCGAGCACAGGTATACTCACCTTCGAAGTCATCTGAAGCAAGTGGTGGAGGAATCGTCGTGGTCAGAGCAAAGAGTTGGATGGGTTGACTCCTCGTCGAGACTAAGATATCTTCCTGGTATACAAATGCTCGCAACTCGTACAATATTTCAGCTGAAGCAAAAGTACCGTCGTCTGGTGTAGCATGATCCGAATTGCTTGTTTGCATTGAAGGCGGCAATCTGTATTGATTTGCTCTACAAAGATCATGATCGACGTTCCCGCAGGCCGGTACCTCAAACCAGAATGGTGTCTGGTAAGTTGTAGTACGCCTATAAGCATTTGCCGGAGCCAATTGATGGACATCAGTCAAGTTAAGAAACTATCTTTGGAGTAAGTAGAGGCTGTGAATCCGATCGTAAGAAAGACAAACGTTTTCTTCTCGATTGTGAAAAGCGGAGAGGGCAATCGAGGAGTAACCGCATCCTATTCTGTTCAAGATAGATCCTGTGAAGTATCAGAGTATTGCTTGATTGAGTGTTTGACTCAAGACCATGGTACCATGTAGTGTGATCTTGACAAGATCGCAAGGCTTCGATGTAGGCACATCAATCTTGAGTACTCCTTTTACACCATACTGCTGGAAGAACCTTGGCACGTCTTTCTTATATGTCGCCAAGGGGACATGAGGAAAGCAAAAGGTTATCTTCGGTTTTGAGATGACTTCTGGCATGATGTGGAGTCAGCACCGAAAAGATGAGGATGGCCTTGCAATCAAAGGTGCAGCATTTTAACTATTTTACTACTCTTGGACTTGTCGTACGTTGATCATGGATCCGTGACTGCCGCTATGAGATGCAAAATATGCATGATCCCGTGAACAGTCCAAGCAAGTGACGTATCATGACTCGGATCTCTGAGGCATGTCACATAAGTCGTATATGCCTCAAGGTGTGGAGTCTGCAGAGTATACATTTGACAGATCGTGGATGTTCGAGCGAGGATCTCGATAGCTCAGTAGCCGTATCGGGATCTGACACTTCTTCAACCTCTAACCATCGTGACAATAGCTTATATAGATTGTGATTATCTGAATATTCACAATGTCCGAGTCTGTTGACAAAGATGAGGTCTTGTTCGATGTCGTTGTTGTGGCTGTTGAGTACGAAAAGTGTGGCGCGATGCATGGATCAGCGTGCAAAAGGTAAAATTACGCACAGACAAGACATACGAGAATTTCTGCCCAAGCAGAAATTCTCTCAACGTCAAGCGTTGCTGTCTGACTTTCAACCTTTCAACCTCTCAGCCAATGATAGAGTTGACAGTTCAAACCCTTGACCAATACATGGAAGGTCACGGAACATCCAAGCGTGTATCAAGAAAACCGATGCCCCAACATGCGCAGCCTAGAATCGCCAAGTGATGCCGGCAGCCCTCTATCATCATGTTTTGTTTGACCTGAGTGCCATTGACACATTGCACCGGTAACGATGATTTCTCGTGCTAGGTTCCCGCCACCTATCTAAGTCAAGAATGATCTCAAGTTGAAACCTATAAGAATGCGCTGTCTGCCAGGATTCTAATCGTCCCTGACGAATTGATAAAAACACTATCATTCTTCCAAGTCATGTCTTCTTCAGCTCCCCGTCCTTCTCCTGATCCCTCATCTGCTTCTTCCTCTAACTCAGATCCTGAAGGCAAGCCTCCTGCAGAGCACAAATCCGATTGCCCCACAATGGAGTATGGCTATGATAGTGCTCGTGGCTGGCGTCGATATCGTGTACTTCGTCCCGGATGGGGCATGTATCACGATATAAAACGAAGGCTTCCATACTATATGAGCGACATTACAGATGCCTTCACATATCGTACAATCGCCAGTACAGTGCGAATGTACTTTGTAAAGTAAGTGATAAGATGATCACCGTCACATCCCTCACGACCGTACTTACGTTATGCAAGTCTTCTTCCTGCTTTGGCATATACACTTGACATGTACCGTCAGACAGGAGAGTTTTACGGAGTCAACGAAGCTCTGTTTACTTCTGCCCTTGCCGCTTTGGTTTTCAGCATTCTCGGTGCTCAACCGTTGACCATTGTCGGCATTACTGGATTGATTGCATTGTTCAATTACACAATCTACGACATCATCATTCAATACGATGCCTCGATATATCCACAATTCATGTGTTGGACCGCAATCTGGGCCGCCATCTTTCATTGGATCGTTGCCATCACCAATCTTTGCGACTACATGAGATATGTCACGGACTTCTCCAGCGAGTCGTTCGGCATGTATGTGGGAATCATCTATATAAGTACGTCCAATCATCCAAGATCATAACAATAGCTCGCTAATTCAAGAAAAAGTCAAGGGAGTTGAGGAAATCGTTGCCGAGTTTTCCTCTTATGGTCTCAATGCTGGATATCTGAGCACTGTCATCGCCATCCTCTACTTCGGCACAGTTTACAGCTTAGAAAAGCTTGGATCAAGCACTCTCTGGACACCAACCATTCGTGGACTATTGGCAGATTACGCTTATCCGGTATGTACAACCTGTCACAGTACCTCAGCGATACGCTGACCTTTATCTTGTAGCTCGGAACAATATTCTGGGTCGGATTCTCGCATTTCCCTGGCAATCTGAAGAGAACAGACATAAGCTACCTGCCTGTCTCGAAGTCTTTCCATCCTACCGCCGAAAGATCTTGGTTGATTCACTTCTGGCATCTCGATGTGAAGTGGGTCTTTGTAGCACTGCCTTTTGGGTTCCTTCTGATGCTACTATTCTACTACGATCACGTGAGTTTCCACAACACACCTTTGTTCTTGCCTTGTAATGCTAAAGTTTACTTGACAGAACATCAGCAGTATTAGTGCTCAAGCTCGTCAATTTCCCCTCAAGAAGCCCGGAGGTTTCCATTGGGACTTCTTCCTACTCGGTTGCACTACTTTTGTTGCTGGGATTCTTGGTTCGCCTCTTCCGAATGGACTGGTGCCGCAAGTAAGTAACTTTAGATCTTATGTCCAGCTTAAAAAACTGAGCATCTTCCCCAGGCACCTGTACATACCGACTCCTTGACTGTATACGTCACAGAGCTCGAGATCATTCCTACCGAGGAAGGCGAAGGCGCTGAGATCAGAAGACCAAAAGTGACTGCCGAATCCGTGGTCGAACAGCGCATCTCCCACCTACTGATGGGTCTTGCACTGGTTGGAACCATGACAAGGCCTCTTCTGGTTGTTCTTCATACCATGCCTGCTGCAATATTTGCAGGTGTTTTCTTCATCGTTGGTGTACGTACCTTTCCAAATATTCATTCCCAGAGCTTCCAGCTAACAAGTCAATCTAGTGGGGCTCCATCGAGTCAAACAGCATTGTTCAGAAGCTTCTCTACCTCCAGTCGGAAGACCGCTTCATCCCACGGGACGAACCCCTTCGCCAAGTCAGTCGCAAGAAAATCATGTTATGGCTTGGATTGCAAGGTCTCGGAGTCGCAGCGACTGTAGCCATTTCCCAAACAATAGCAGCCATTGGTGAGTCCACTTGTCTAATCAATTCTCAACAAGGAACTTACTTGTGACCTCAGGATTCCCTGTCATCATCATCGCTCTAATTCCTCTGCGCACTCACATTGTGCCCAAGTTCTTCAACAAGAAAGAACTCGAGATCTTGGACGACTTGACTGCGAATAACGCTTGCGTTCTTGCGAGTCTTGGTGGTTCGCCTGATTTGCCGGAGCATATTAACATGGAGGAATATGGTGCGACCAAGGCTTATGCTGAGAAGAGACAGGGTGTTCCGAGGCAGAGAGCTGGCAGCATTCACCGTTGAGAAGTTGAACCCGCCAACCATGTTTCGGAATAGTGATGATTATAAGTTTACATCATTCACATAGAACATGGTCGTGTAACCTGAACTCAGACCATACAAGTATCTGTCGAGGCTTTTTCCTCAATCAAGTGCTAAGTTGCATCCGAAGAGACTTTCCACCGCAGACTGAACGGCAACACGACGAAGATAGTCCAGACAATACAGAGATGGTCCGTTGCTCGCTCTTATCAGAGTTTACTGCGATACGCCCAATCAAAGGAATTTGGTCTGCGTTCATGGTGTGAAGAACACAAGCAAGAACAGATGTCAGGCAGAAGAGCAAGTAGGGTCGGATACGATGTTGAATGCGAGAACAGACAGTGGTGATATTTTGAACTTTTTTGAGCAGTCGAGCTTGTAGCTCATTAAGAAGCGTTGCTAAGGACTTCTCATTCTCATCTCCTTCGAGACCAGATTGATGTTATACCACATGATCAAGTATTTATCTCCACGAGGTATAGATAGGATTTAGATCTTGTTCGGAGTATATCGCGGAATCAGAGCCGCACCCCAAAACTGTCTCCAGGGTCAGGAAGCGGGGTAAACATCTGGGGTAGGACTGTTATAAGGAGAAGGACAGGGCAGGAATAATAATAGACTTCCATAAGTCCGTGGAAAGGAGCAACGATGTAGAGTTTGAGGTATACGGAATAGCACCGCTGTGTGAACAGCTATAAAGTCAGCCGTGTGTATCCTCCAATATACACGATCGATGATCGAAAAGTCAAGGTTAGCAGGGGCAGGTTCCTTGGGGGCAGTTCTGGAGTCAATGGCACGCTCTGCATTCGTGGAACAGAGCAGGACTATGATGACTGGGAGCTGGAAGGGTGGAGTGGTAAGGAGATATTTGAGGCTATGAGAAAGGTAAGTCGTGATTTGGGTCTGTTGATGCTGTCATCTAAGTGATACTGACAAGACCGACAGTCTGAGACTTTCCATAACAAAGATTGGTTTGAGGCTACCGAAGGCGCCCACGGTACCAACGGACCACTGCACATTGAGCCTCATGACCTGGCACCCATCTCAGAGAAGCTGCTCGAGTCATTCCAGAGTCAAGGAATGCCTCTTCATCCTGACATGTTCACCACGGGAGAGACGGCTCAGGGTTGTGGACATGCTCCTCGTACTGTCTATCAGGGACTGAGAACAACCGGTGCCGACTTTGTCACCAAAGATCAACACAAAGACAACATCGAAATACTCGTCAATACCGTTGTCGACAAGGTCAACTTCGAAGACGTAGACGGACAATTGACGGCCAAGAGTGTCGACTTGGCTGGCCCAGATAGCACGCGCAAGACCGTGTCAGCGAAGCATGAAATCATCGTTTCTGGTGGAGCATATTGTACCCCTCCGATCCTGCTCCGATCTGGTATTGGTCCTCGTGCTGACTTGGGTGAGATGGGGATTAAATGCTTGGTTGACGCACCTGGAGTCGGCCAGAATCTGCTTGATCATCTCATCGTCTTTGTCTTTTATGAGACGGAACAAGCTGGATTGACGACGGATTATCACGTCTATCATGGAGACAGCCTTGCTACGACATATTCCCAGTGGCAAAAGGAGAAGACAGGATTCCTTTCGACGTTCCCATTCGGAGCATTCGCCTTTGCTCGACTCGACGAGAGGTTGAAGGACGAGCCGCTCTGGCAAGAGGCAATGAAGAAGGCCGAGTCGGGAAGAGATGCGATGGGATTGACCAAGAGTCAACCAAATGTCGAATACTTTACGACAGAATGTTATGGGTAAGATTTCAGCAGTAGTTAGATATTGGAAATCTTGCTGACCACACATGCAGAGGGCCGAAGCAGTATGCTGACTTCCCAGTCGACAACAAACATGCGTTCTCGATGATCAAAGAGTTGTTCAGCCCAAGGTCAAGAGGAACAGTGGAGCTCAGGTCAAAGAATCCGCTAGACAATCCAGTGGTGGATCACAAATACCTGTCGGACCCCCTAGATCTACTGGTTTTGACAGAGGGAGTACGCATGGGCAACGAGGTGGTCATGAAGGGCAAAGGAACAAAGGATTTTGTCAAAGGATCCTGGCAAGGCAAGTATCTCAAATGGGTTTCTGCAAGTGAACATGAGCTAATTGAGCCAACAGCAAACCTCACTCATCACGCGTTTACTAAGCGCGAAGAGTGGATACCCCATGTCAAGCAACACGCGACGACATGTTACCACGCAGCAGGAACAGCCAAGATGGGCAAGGCATCAGACAAGATGGCTGTGCTAGACGAGAAGCTCCAAGTACGAGGAGTTCGAGGATTGCGAGTGGCAGATTGCAGTGTCACGCCGTCGTTGCATGGCGGTCATACACAGATGCCGGCATACGGAATCGGTGAACAGTGCGCGAAGTTCATCAAACAGGCCACGGGAGCAAGGCCGAATGGGTTGGAGAGAATTGACAGCGCAATGCAACCAGAGAAGGAGTATATCAAGTTGCAGTGACGGAGAGGAGGGAGGGGAAGATAGGTGGCCCGATGAGGGAAGGATGATACGTTATCTTATCTTATCGCATCTCCGAACTCCGCAGATCGTCAATCACAGTCAGATAAGGTTGTTGTCGATGACATATGACGATGGAAAGCACGAGAAACTGCTGCGGAAACGAGTCATAATATTGTCGAGTATTGCTCCGAGTCTTGTTGATGCACCGATCCACATTCCACACACCGCACGACCATGGCGACTGAACTGGCCTGGTCAGGACAATTCACAGCCTCGTCTGCCCCAAGCCTTCCCGGCGACAAGATTGTGTTGCCGCAATCAGCACTTGAACAACTTCTATCCGCCGCTTCTTCAGCAGCAGCAGCAGCTGCTGCTGCCGCCGCCACATCACAAGATGCAGACACCTTCAACACCTTTTCCTCGTATTATGCCGGCTCCCGTCGACCCGCGCAGACATATCGCTCCGACGAAGCAAAGACATCGTTGCCACACCCTCTGACCTTTCGCCTTGTAAATCCCACCAATGGTCGCGTCGTCTATGCCGGCATCCGCGAGTTCTCTGCCGACGAGGGTCACACCATTCTTAGTCCTTTCCTGTGGCAGGCTCTCGAGCTGAAAGAGGAGGCTCAAGTCACAATACACGCAAAACAAGTGCCAAAGGGCACCTATGTCAAGCTACGGCCACTCGAGGCAGGCTATGACCCAGACGACTGGAAGGCTCTGCTAGAGCGACATCTACGACTCAACTATACCACCCTGACTCGAGGCGAGGTCTTGATCGTGCTCGGTTCTGCCAGTCAAGAGTTCCGTTTCCTCATCGACACCTTCCAGCCCGAGACTGACGCCATCTGCGTCGTCGACACGGACCTCGAGGTCGATATCGAGGCCTTGAATGAAGAGCAGGCCAGAGAGACACTACGTCAGATTGCACAGAAGATCGAGAACGGCCAAGGTGCTGAAAGCAGTTCCAAGGGAGGCGAGCTGGACATTTTCAACACGCGACAAGGTCATGTAGTTGTCGGCGAATACGTTGACTACCAGCTACCCTCATGGCCGAAAACGCAGCCGCTGGAAATCGACCTCGAAGCCATAGACGCAGAAGACGAGGTTGACCTGCTTGTGTCACCGTTTTCTGCCCGACAACGCAACAGACCACGAGTAGACGAGCACGTCTTCGCGGATTTTAGTGGCCGTCCCACCAAGCGCATTCGTTTGGAGCCAACCAACATCGAACTCGAAGACGCCGAAGAACTGTGGATCTCCGTTTATGCTTTCCGTCCTGCAGACGAATCACACTCACTACCACCACGTCAATTCTCCCTCCGCATTCGACCAGCAGATAGCAAAGACGTCCAAGTGCAAGCGGTGGACGAGCAACCGCCAAACATTGGAGACGTGCGCTGCAAGAACTGCGATCAATGGGTTCCGCAACGGACACTGATGTTGCACGAGAACTTTTGCTTACGGAACAACATCAAATGCCCTCACGGCTGTGGCCAAATCTTCCAAAAACGTTCTCCTGCCTTTGAGTCACATTGGCATTGCCCTCACGACACATTTTATGGTGCTGGCACCGTCTCTCATCAGAAGCACGACCATCTCTACCACCCCGAATCCGCCTTCCCCTGCTCTGCATGCACCACTACAAAGACCTTCTCCTCCCTTCCACAGCTGGCCCATCACAAGACGTCCGTCTGCCCAGCAAAGCCCATTCTGTGTCGTTTCTGTCACCTTTCAGTACCTCAAGAAGGCGATCCAGATGTTCCAAATCCCGAGGCTCTGCTTTCAGGCCTCACGCCTCATGAACTTGCTGATGGCAGCCGCACGACCGAATGTCATCTCTGTTCACGCATCGTGCGATTACGCGACATGGACACACATCTCAAGCATCACGACTTTTCCAGAAAATCTCGTCTTGCACCACGACTATGCCGAAACGTAAATTGCGGAAGGACCATGGATGGTGCATCACATGACGGCAATACTCGAGCAGCCGTCAAAGATCCTGGAAATGATATCGGTCTCTGCGCTGCTTGCTTCGGACCACTCTATGTCAGTACCTATGATCCTGATGGTAGAGCCCTCAAACGTCGCATTGAGCGTCATTATCTTCAGCAGCTTCTGACTGGTTGTGGCAAAACATGGTGTCGCAATTCCCTCTGCAAGACGGGACGCACAAACACCGATCAAGGTGGTGCCATGAGCACAAAAGAAGCATTACCCACGATCAAGCCATTTGTCGATGCAAGCATAGTCAAGAACGACGCAAAACCGTTACATTTCTGCGTCGACGAAGGCAGCCAAAGTAAGAGAGGTTTAGCTGAAATGTTGTCCGCAGAACAGGGCTTGCGGGGTGAGGGATATAGTTTATCTTGGTGTATTGGTGCTCTCGAAGCAGAGAATGGAGATTTGGACAAGTCGAGGGAATGGTTGAGCAATTGGGCTCCCACGAGAAGTGAAGAAGGCATCAGCTCATGATGATTAAAGATCATGTGAAGCAAATTGTCGTCTCTGCCGTCTGGTGAACAGACTTGTGTGCTACAAAGTACCATGATGTGCATGACTCAGTCATGAAGTGGCTTGCAAAGCCCTCAGCGGGATGAGCCTGCATAAGACTTGTTAAAGGAGAATTTGGTGGCAACGCTTTTCGTTATTGGCAACGCTCATGCAGGACACCGATCAATCTTTGGTCAAACGGCTGCAGCCGCACTACAATCACATTGTTCGCTCATACTCGTATAGTTGTTGGTTATTATATAGTGTCAGCATGTTGGAGATCATACACCAACACAGACAAGGCGGCCAGTTGCAATATCTCGAGATAGCAGGATCCTGATTGTGGAGAAGGCATCATTTCGTGGCTGAGACTCCATTCCCTTTCCAAAAACGATCTGTCTGTACCGAAGCTATCAACTCATCCCGCACATGCACTTCTCCCCAACTACTTGCCCACCTTCAAATGTCGCTCTCAGCTCGTGGAGATTGGCGTTCCAACGAACACCAGCGATCATTTCCCAGACTCCTCGAAACCCGCTGGAAACATTGCCTGTCACGGATGAGACATGTAAGACAAGCATCCCACGGCCTACCTGTTTCTCTTGGCATTTCGCATTGGCATCCCTGCAGGGGCGGCTATGTTTCCTTCTGGCCACAAAGGCTGGGCGAAGGATGCTGGCTCTTCACTGCCGTCCGTAGTAGTTTCTAATTGTGAGCATTGATATGTATAGTCAGCGATATCCCTCTCTTGTTTTGTTCTTTTTTGTCTCCCTTGCTTCCCACAATTTTTTTTGCCTGCCAAAGCACGTGCAATGGTACTACCAAAAGAAACTCTAGACAACGACAGGGCTGAAGAAGGTCATAAACTACTGGATCTGGAAAAGCTCGAACGCCGTCATGATTCATTTGACGACCACAACGTCAAAACCACTTTAACTTCACCACGCTCACCCATAGGAGGCCGCGTCAGCCTCACTTCCGTACTCAAAGATGGACCCCCACGTCTCTCTACCGTATCGAAATCCTGGAAGCAATTGCTGTTCTTCTTGTTGCCAACATTTATCCAATCGCGTTATCTGCCTTGTCGGACCGGCCAAAAACGACCTTTACATCCGACAGCATGGTTGGATGGCATGAGAGGAGTCGCAGCTTTCTGCGTCTTTATGGATCATCTGTCATATTCCAACCATGACACATACACAGCATACGGCTACGAATCTTCCAATTATGAATGGTTCAAACTGCCTCTCTTGCGATTTCTATACACCGGAGCTTCACAAGTTGCCATTTTCTTTGTTGTGTCCGGATACGCATTGAGCTACAAACCAGTAAAACAAATGAGAAACGGAGAAAGAGAAGGATTGCTCACAACACTATCTTCTTCTGTATTCAGAAGAGCTATAAGATTATACCTACCTTGTGTTGCTTCCACCCTGCTCGTCATCTTATGGGTCAGATTGGGGTTATATGAGATTACGAGAGACTTTGCCTCCAACGACAAACTCTTGACTGGAAGGAGAGAACATCATCCTTTCAGATATGAGACTCTTTGGAAACAATTGAGTGTTTGGGCGGTCAAGTTGTGGAATTTCTTCAATCCATTTGATTTTAATATGAAGATTGGCGACGGAGCATTGGATATTGATGGACACCTCTGGACTATCCCTGTTGAATTTGTAAGTTTTCCGTCTTCTTTTCTTTCCCTCTCTCTTTCTGCTCTTTCAGTCCCTTTTCAGTACCAGAGTCCTCCATACAACATCCATTCCGCTACAAACAGTCATAACAGATCACTAATTTGATATCGCAGAGAGCATCACTAGTCCTCTATCTCTCCCAACTAGGTCTCTCCCGCCTAAAACCCACCCTAAGAATTCTGACCCTTATCGCCCTGATCCTCTACGTCCACCAAGTGAACCGCTGGGAACTCCTCCTCTTCTACTCAGGTTTCCTGCTCTGCGAGTTAGATTTCCGTCGACGCTCTTCGACCCCAACATCAACAACAACCTCAACCTCTTCCCCATTGTCGCCCATCTCCCCCACATCCTCCGCCTTCTCCACAACGACAAAGCCGTCAAGAACATGGTCAACGATTTACATCCTAGCCTTCATCCTGGGATTGTACTTGGGTTCCCAACCAGCACGAGACCTCGAACACGCACCCGGATGGCGATTCCTCTCCACCTTGATCCCCAGCCACATCAACCCTCGCGACAGATATTTCCCAAACCTCGGTGCCATGCTCCTGATCTGGTCGACGTCTTCCCACCAACCTCTGCAATCCATCTTCACACATCCGATAACCCAATATCTGGGCAAGATCTCTTATCCTTTGTACCTGATGCACGGAGCCGTGATTCACACGCTGGGTTACGGTATCATGGACGTCATGTGGGGAAGTTTCGGCAGGGACACTGTGTTCAAGAAGGAAGTTGGGTTCGGAGTTGCGCTTGTTTCGGTTGTTGTGGTTGTTGTTTGGATGGCGGATTTGTTCATGAGGGCTGTGGATACTCCGACCGTGAAATTTGCAAAGTGGTTGGAGGAGAAGTGTATAATGAAGGCTTAGATCGTTGTCTTGTGTGTTTTGTATGGCATCTTTTTGGAGAGAAAGTTTCTTTTGTGTGTACATGTCGACTTGGGTATTACGATATCATAGCGAGCGCTCTCAGCGGATCTCACTTGCACACTTCCAATTGCTCTGTGTGTGCAGAACCTTAGTCCAACATATGTAAAGATGGTACCCGTTGAGAGTCCTAAAATTGAGTCTGTCGGCGAGCTCTTCTCCTGATACGGCAGTTTCGTCCTTGTGCAATATCTATCAGTCAATCTTGAGTGTCTGTTGAGAGACCCGATGAACCTCTATCATCCCCGGGCCCTCAGCTTAGGTCCTCCGAAAAGTCTTGCTTATCTTGTGTCTACATCATGGTCTCAACGACAACAAGCCTACTGAGCATCGACTCCCTCATGAATTCTGAAACCCGATGATTGACCTCGATCCATTGTATGCAAAAAAGAAATCACCTGATTTTCGAAAATGTACATAGAGAGAATCCTAAGCATTCAACTTGGTCGCAGCCTTTCTAAGAATCCTAGCCGCACGTTCAACATGGTATTGCGCTCCAGTCCAATTACCCACTACAATCGCATCTCTCACAGCAGGGAAGTAAGCCGCATCGTAGCCCGACCATATCTGAGGTCCAAAGATGATGTGCTTGTATTGCTCTCTGCCAGGAACCTGCATTATTTCTTGATTAGCATCTGACTTTCAGATTTGCGCAAAGACAGAAATGAGAACTTACACCATAGGGACCGGGTTCCCCTGTTTGTGGCAGATCCAGCAAATCGCTCTCAAAGTTCATGACCCGAGAGTTGTGTTCGATGCGTCTGAGAGCGAAAGCATTTGTCTCAAATCCACCTGCACCGGCTAAGACTTGAGTCGCCCACAGATCATCAAAGGCGTGGAAGGTCTTGGCTTGGTCGTCAAAATAGTCTACCGCCTCTCGCAGAGACTTGACGTCAAATCCAGTCTTATCCACTTTGGCAATCTTAGCGGCTGAAGCGGCATCTTTGTCCAGGTCGTTGACGAACGCTTTCAATGATTCGGCATAGTGCGCGAGATCATAAGGGATGATTGGTCGATCGGCAATTTCAAGAATCAGCAACGCCCATACCTGAGCCAACGTCTTGTGGTATTGAAACCCTGGGTCTCCAAACCTCTGCATCCAATCATAAGTCTCGTAGCAGCTGTGATAAGGAAAGCCATTGGGCGGTCCCTCGAAACCAAAGTCTAGACTCGATGTACCCGCCATATCTTGGAAAGCGACGTAATCGCTGCCTGCACCGAGGCCTTCTATCACTGAGTGTTCTGCGTCCCAGAGCTCTCCGAGAGTGACGTTCCTGTTCGGATCCGAGACACGACCCAGTACATGCATCAAAGCACGATTGTAGACAGGTGACCCAGCAACTCTGAACTCGGTCCCAGAAACGCCGACATCAACATTGAGATATCCAACACCGTTTTTGCGAAGATATTCCACGTTGTCCTCGACATATTCGGTGGATCCAATGATATTGTACTCTTCTGCATCCCACGACACGAACTCGATTGTGCGTAATGGACGCCAGCCAAGCTTGACGAGATCGCTGAAAATGTTGACGACTTCCATCAAGACGGCTTGAGAACTTCCCGAGTCGACACTGCCAAAGCACCAGCTGTCTCTATGAGAGCCGATGAGGAGTTTCTTTGAAGCAGTCTCCATGCCTTGAATCATGCCGTGAACATTCCAAATGCGCTGCTTGGTTTCTTCGACGTTCATGTTGGCGAGATTGACTTGCGGAGATTTCGCGTCACCAGTCCACCATTCAACATCAGGCACACCACCGACCCATTCTTCGGGCACTTTTTTGCCATGACCCTTGATGTTTTGCAACAGGACCTGGGCGTCTCTCCATGCCAGAGGCAGACTGGGGATGTTGACAAGACCAGAAGAGCCATCGGTGAGGTCAAGACGTTTTGCATCCTTGGAAGAGGCCCAGCCAGGGGTTAAAACATCTCCTACAATGTAGTTGCTTAGGCCAACCGTGCCTCGTTGAACAGAATCAGCGGGACGCCATGGACCATCGGGCATGACAGTGCCTTTGAGAAAGCCGTCCTCTTTGGGATCCGAGTAGATAAGACATCCAGCAGCACCCGCCATTTCGGCAGCCTTGACCTTCAGTCCTCGATCCGTTTCAGTGTGGTAGTACCGTACTAGCACGATGGCGCCTTTCAGATCAACACCCATGTCCTTCAACTTCTGATAATCTTCTCTTGAACCACCATTCGCATAGACCAGGTGACCGGTGACATTGCCGGTCTTGGAGTAGCCGTGGAAATTGAGTGTCTGCTGCTTCTGCCTGCCAAGATCCATAGACACATTCTCTTCCTCTAGTTTTGCTTTCCATCTCTTCTCTGGTGGTGACACAATTTCTACGCTACGGCCGTCTTCAGTGGGGTAATTGAGATAGACGTAATACTCGTTCATCTTGACATCGTCCAGAGCATGAGCACGCCATGATTCTTCGACCCACTCGGCCAGGAAAAAGTCGCCTTCGGTGCCGGCGACGTGATCGTACGAGGTAATGTACTCGAGGTAGCTTGCGATCCGATTGGCATCTGCTTGACTTTGCACACGGGCGCGCACACTCTCCGGATCATAGTGTTGAGCCATGTGACCGTTGCTGGGAATGACGTCGAGAGCGAATAGGATGTAGATCAGTGAGGCGATGGTGAAGATTCCAAAGAGGCGTGCTATTATGGGCAGGCTCATGCGATATTCTTCGGGTATGTTCGGTATGCACTCTCGCATCGACGATATCGAGGGGAGTGAGAAGCGGCGGAATGAAGGAATCTGGATGTTCGACAGGGTGTGGGACAATTTGCCAAACATGCGTGCTCCTCGCCGCCGCCTTCCCGTTACTGCATCAGGCTCGAGTATGTCCATCTCTTCCATGTCCCGCCGTACTGCTGCGTCCTCATCCTCGTCGTCATCCTCGCCATTCACTTCGGGGAGGTACAGGTCGCTGTCTTCGCTCGGTCGTGGAGATTCGGCAGTTGGTGGTCGGTATGCGCCATTTCGGGAGGGTTGAGCGGATTGCCTGCCTAACAACCCTTGGCGTTCTGTTTCGTCGCTCTGTTCATTGACGCTCTGCGAGGATGAAGGACGCGATGACGATGTGGCCTCTTCGTACGATGGTATGGGCAAGTGCGAATATTTCTTGTATTGGTCGTCGTCGCTCATGACCGCTAATGTCCGGCGTCGAGAGATGTTGGCTCTCCCAACTTTACCAGCGAACGACGTGGAGAAATGGAAGGAGCGAGATAGACCGATCTGGTTATTGCGTGTTCATGCTTCTACTTGTTATTAGGTGATCGCCGCTGTCCAGTAAGAAAATGTCCCAGGCAGGTGCAATATGAATTCGGTAGGAACAAGTCGTCAAGAATGCCCGCTGATTGTTGGATCAAACTGCGGCTGACGTCGCTCCTCCCTCCTTATCCCCACCAATATTCCATTTCATTTGCATCGCATGGCCGAGTCTTGGTCCCTTCTTGGCCCCTTCGCCGCCACCCGCTTTTGCGCCCGCTTCATCCTCCGCATCTGATAAAATGTCTCTCCTACCTCCTTCGTGTCCAATCTCGTGAGGGTCTCTCAGCGAACACGATACTACCCAGAGTGATTCTATAGAGCTTATCTCCTTGTTTCATCGCGTTCATTGAGTGCAATCGAGTTCCGTAAGATTTCGTATTACGTGCTTCCATAAATAAAAGGGTATCATTCTACTTCCTCACAATACCACTCGTGCAAACAATCAGCTTGCTGAGCGTCTTTACTCCCAAACTCAACAACCACACCAGTGCCTCGAATGAAAAGCCAAGCATAAACAAGATTCCCCGAGTCACTGCAGGCAACTTCTCCTTGGTTTCCTTCTCCGACCCATCTCCATTCTTGTTCTTGCGCTTGCTCGTCCCTCGTCGCCATCTTGATTTCTTTGGTGTTTCCATCGCCGAGGTGGGAGGTGCGCCAAATGTTGCCAGCTTCTCGGCCTGTCTCTTCGCTTCACTTTCCATCAAAGCAACCGTCAAGATTGCACATACCGCACTGTCAATCATGTATCTGCTGTCCAGTCTTCTGAAACTTGCCAGGTCAATGTCCAGCAGCTCTGTGCAAGTATCGAAGCTGATCAATGGAGATCTCCGTATTGTTGTTGCCTCTCTCGTGGAAGCGTTTGGAAGGTGCAGTACTATGCGGGAAGCTGAGTTCGTTTTGCTGTTGTCTTTGTTCAATACATCAACATCGCCTTCCACAGACATCTCGAACACACCGAGCCTCGGATGTTGTAGTTCATAGCCATAAGTTTGAGTTCCAAACCTGTTGGACCCGACTGGTTTACGGACAAGATGACATGAATCTTGCGCTTTGGCTCCATCCACTGCATCAAATGCAAGTTCAGCTGCTTGAGGAGAAGACGCTCGAGGGTCGTATTGCGCGATTGAGTTTGCCCTGTGTGTCTTTGCTGCCGCTTCCAGTGCGACCAGCGCTGCCTGTTGTGGAAATATAGTGGTAGTGCTTGCTTCCTTGGTCTCGTTCGTCAAGTCTACTTGTGCAATTGGTAAGATACTTGTTCTGGCTGGATGGTGTCGACGAAGCGTCATATCTTTGACGCTTTCTGCAACGGATGCCGAGAAGATTGTTCGACCTTCCTGTGATCCAAATCGAATCTCTGTTGCTGTGGCACCCGCACCAACACCATCACGATGCATTGCCAACCTGATCTGGTCTGCATCGAACCCAGAAGATTGACCGTTACAGGCATTCCACAAGGCCTGTAGATGCGAAAGTCCTGCTGTCGCCACAGGAGTTGAGGGCGAAGCAACGTCTCCTGAGTAGAACGTACAAGATAGACGCCTCGGTGGTGTCACTCTTCGGACTTGCTCGGTAGGGTAATAGTTTTGTTGAGATAGCGGCAAGCTTGGATTGTATTCGGGAAAGATTGATGGCCTTGGAGGAGACACTGACTTTCGACCGGTCGACATGCCACTATCACTACGGACCAAGGTTGGACTTGCCGAAGCGATCGAATATGCAGTCCTGGACTCGGGGCTCGTTGGGATCTCTTGTACAGTCACGCCGGGTCTCTTGTAGTCTTTGATCGTAAAGTTTGAGGTCGGTGAAAAGGCTTCAATCTGAGATCCACTGACTGACTTCAGCGTCATGGGGTCCTCGTATGCTGGGAATTTAGTTGACGCATCATGAGATTCGGAATGGTCGGATTCGGCAGTCTGGGCCGTCAAGTGCAAAGCTAGGCCTCGGAGTCCTGTCAACGAGTAGTCCTTCGACTTGAGAACAGGTGATGTTGTGGTTTTGTCTGAGACGTGTCTCAAACACGACCTGGATGGAACGGAAGAGACAGGAGAAGGGAAAAGTGAAAGCGTCTCGGAGGGCATGATAAAGAAAGTGTTTGTGTAGTCCAGCTACACCGATGAATATATACAAATGGTTTGAAGGTGGTGTGACATGAACAACAAAGAAAAAAAAAAGCAAGATACTTAGCTAACTTATAGATCTTTCGACAACCATTCATCATGGATCACCAACACCAAGGCCCCAAAAAAAGTAGCCGCTGCTAAGATCGATAGTGTCTAGCAAACTTCTGATGTGTGATGTGGATGGCAGTCGGCAAAGATGCCAATGCAACCACGTTTTTCACATGTTAGGTAAAAGATACTTATTGGTTGGGTATACCACTTTGACTTGTGCTGCATATGATTTTCGGGCCCTCGGTAAGCGCCCGCACTCTGGATCGCGACGAAGCGCCCGTGACGGCAGATATTAAACTCCACATGATTGGTATCTGGATGACTATTCATGTGAAAGACGCAGGCACTTGACCGCACTATCGGTGAGGCATGGTATTTGTCGGAAAACAATAGCGCTTGCAGATATAGAAGCCCAAGTGATGGGGGCCAAAATCTAATAGCGTCTTGTGATGAGAATGCTTCCGGTGCAGCGTGACTTGTTGCATGATTCAAGGCTTGTGGAAGCTCTGAAAGTTCGACAGATCGGTGAACATTATCCACTTGATGGTGGTATGGGACTATTCAACGGTCATGGCGGTGTAGAGAGAGAGAAATAACTTTGGAAGTATCGGTGAGTGCTCGATGGAGTCTCGGATGTCACTGGCTGGTGGGGTCTTCGGGTCATCTAGGCGGCACAATCCGTGAGACTTATCCAATCTCCTGAACTTCTACCGTTCCGTCCTTCTTCCAAAGCGACATTACAACTAAGCGTCTGTTGAATCAAAACAGGATGCCGCACTTGCGACAGATACTCGTGAATGATGCAAACCTCTGCAAGTGAGTGACTCAGCCCGATTAGCAAGTCTACTGCAATAACCACATCAACATATACAAAGCATGACCCAGGTGTGGCAGCTGCGACTCAAAGATAGGTTGTAGAATGTAGGTGTATTCACTTTTCAAATACAGCTTCGTAACCACAATACAACTTGTAACACAACCACCTGGCGTGCCTCGTAAGGAGTCTTTCCTGTGGATTCTCTCTTCCCAGTATCACCGTTTACAGTTTTCTCTCCTCACAGCTTCCTCTATTTTTTCGCCCCTGTCCTTCTCTCTTCCTGCACTCGTCTCTTTCTATCTCTCTCTTGTCTTCATCACAGTGGTCTGGATTTGTTAAGCGTTGCGATTCTTAACGATTAACCAGCATACCTGTGTTCTTGGTTCTAAAATTCATAGAGACAGCTGATTTGTACTCTAGACCATTGAGATCAGCCTTCGCCCCAACCGTACCGCCACCAGTACCGCATGCACCTAAAGTTGACTGGGCTTTGTCATATACCACGAATTCAGACCCAGCCTGGAGAAGAGCAAAACATTCGAGTAGAATCAGCAGTTACTAGCACCTCGGCTCGTATATGGATCGATCTGCCTTTCTTAGCAACTGATCTCAGAGCTGCCTGGATTAACCCGATAGGAAGGATATCAGCCACTGAGCTCGAAAATCTTGCTGGTTATACATCCTGACTTAGCGCTCTGAGTGTCTGTGGACATCAGTTGAGTGTGTGTGTGTGTGTGTACTCAGTCTACTTCGTAAGACAATCGAAACACCACGAGATCTGTTCAGTGAAGACGCAAACACGACAACTCGTAGTAACGACGACATGCTCATGAGTGAACTCCTACTCGCAGTCACGATTTGGCTTCGCTACAGTGACTTCAAGATCTTGAAGCTTTGCGCTGGAGCCGTTGAGATTGATGAAGGTGATGTCGAACATACAGCATTGGGAGAGCCGATCACAGACAGACACGGGCCACATCAGCAAGGATTTAGTATGTTGCGATGGCAATTCTGGAAAAGTCGACTGCAGGAAATCAGTCAGTATCTCAACGACGAAAGTCTTTCCAATGACGGCAAGACATGCTTTAACTTAATAGATAATTGGGAGTCAATCATTGGAGCAAGAAGTCACGACCGAGGTCTAGCTCGTTCCGTGTTTTTTCGAAACATGGACTAGTTGTTCCTAAACAACACTTGCAGAGCATGGCTGGAGTGCCTCGAAGTCACGGATCTGTGACGATCCATGGACGTTGAGCACATGCGAGCAAGTACTCTGTACTCGTTTTTAAGACTTTCGCAGCATAGATGTGTTGATATAATGTGGCAGACAATTCTTACAATTAGAGTCTTGTCATATATATCGATGTTTGCGCCATCCTTAAGATTTCTTGAGTGATGTATGTCTCGCTTCTTGACATATTATTTGCCAAGGCAAGATTTACTTCACCAATCTCCACGAGGCTGTCGCGCTGATACAAAGTGCGTAGTGCTACAAAGGCAGTCCAGTTTCTGCCTAATGGATAATATCTATCATGATTGTTATATACAAAGACTCGTTCTCGCAGCAGTCACCAAGATCATATCTCTCGGGGCTCCTGATAAACAGCTTTGACATGCCATCTATTACGCTCTATCTTGTCGTCTAGACAACACCAGGCATACCTCTCTTGACACCAGGCTCTCCGAAACCAGGAACAACCAGTGGTGCACCCTTCTCCTTGCCCGTTCTGAAGACTGGGAAGAACTTGGCAACACTGCTCTTGGGACCATATGCCTCTTCCATCAAGTATACCGTCACTCTCCACCAGGCCAGCAACGAAGACAGCATCCAGAAGTATGCAGCGGCCTTGATACCAGCGCCGACACCGTTACCATAGGCGAACAAACAGCAAGCGATTGTGGTACCGACTGCGAGACTGAAAAGGCAGGCTGCGAGGATAACGTCACGGGCGGTTGATGCGAGTGCCTAGACCGTTGTCAGTATCTTTAATTGGGAATCGTAGTTGAGCAAGACTTACTCCGACCCATGTGAAAGCGGCCAAGACGACAAACCAAGCAGCAACCTCGGGCAAATGGGCGTGGATATCCCCGGCCGGCAATGCTCCAGTGGTCTGCGACGTGATAAGTTAGCAAAACAGATCCAGTTTTTCACCATGCCACCAAAAAAAACTCACGTTCAACAAGAACATCAAGCCTTCACTCAGCCAGAAAACACCCCACATGGTATTTATAACCGACACCAACGTATCTCTGGCATGGAACCCGAACAATCCCGCGATAAACTGCGCTAAACCTCCCCATAGCATTACAAAGGGGAAGAAGATTGTCGGAGACTCGTTGTTGCCCCACCAGCCAGCGATCCAGGATGCGGTAATCCAGGTACTGCCTGCGAAACCTGCGAGACCTAATGCGGCGGGAGGTGCGATCGGTTGCAGGACGATACGGACTTCTGGTTCGCGTTCGATGACGCTTTGCATCTTGAGGTCGTCGTCGTTGTGAAGAGCCATGGTGAAAAGGTATTGGCTGGGATGATTTTCTTCGACTTGTAGAGGAGTTTCTCAAGCAATTCCTTGAGCATACGAGTGTGCGAAAGGAAAGTGAAGAAAAAAAAGAGAGGAGGAACAGACGGAGGGCCGGTGCCATATGTCTATCTATCTGCTTACCTTGGTACACAATACACACCATGAGTAAGACCATATCCACCTTTGATCTTCCCACTAGTCCTATCATCATTCCTGTGAACTTATCACACATTTGGTTTGCTTGTTCCCCTTTGATTTTGACCACGACAGTTCCGCGGTTTAACAAGTGAAGTCATTGTGCCCCACGGGAATCTGGGGGATCTCCAAGTTTGTATCCGTGGGGAGGAAATTCATCGTTGATCATTCCATCACGATGACGACTTCGGGTCGAGAAATAAATTGTTATCATGTACTGCATATCAGAAGGCGATGTCTTGTTGCACGTGTGCTAACGATGAACTGCTGTGTTTGCGATGAGGGAGGTTGAGGAGTGAGATAGGGTGGAGGGCTGAGGGTATGACGATTTTTGGTATCGCGAATCTGGAGTCCGCGCCGATGGAGTGATACTCTCCAACGACATTTCTCCATTCTTACAGAACCACAGTATAGACATCTAAACTATGTGTCTTCTGTTCTGATGCTATGCTTCTCGTTGAAGAGAGCATCTAGGGTTTCTGGAGGAAGTTTTGTTCGATAGTCATGTCTCTGTATCGCGAATGAGTGCTTCTGAAAGCTTTTCTTGCTCGGACCTATCTTATTGTCACGGAGTGATAGAATAGATATGGATCCTCATGGATGAGTATCTAATGTGAGAAGCGGTATCATCGACCTTTGCTTCTGATTGAGCCAATCTCCTCTATTGGTTGACCCTAGGGCGCGATGGTGAGTCGCGAAAACCGGACAGGGTCACTTCCACCACTGGTATCTTCGAGCCAAATTTCTGGCATAGTCCATGCAAACTGCGGACCCGCCGAGTCAGAAGCACCTTCATACAAGTCTTGAGTCGAGAGACAGCCAGAAGAAGGAGCCTGGTGTTGCGATCTTGTGTGGTAGTGAGTCACCAATCTGAAGTCTCAAGAAAGTCAAACGTGAGACACTCCCCGAGTCTTTCCAGAATAGATAAGCTTTTACGTCTCATGCTTTCCGTTGAATCAGAGTAAGTTAAGACGTCCATGATGTTGTATAGTCCCCGCGGCTCGTCCCTAGCCACAATCATACGACAGAAGGGGGCTATTATCTCACATAGGCTCTTGATGAGATCGTCTGCCACTGGCCCCGCAGGAATCGTGAAAAAGACGGTCAGTTGCTGGAGCCCAGTGCATCTTGAAAGATTTTCAAGAGCGATTTTCTGGCGCGGCAGTTGACTGATTTTGATGAACAGTGTCAATCGCCCGAGAATTGCTACGTCTGATTGTCAAGGGACTGCGGCAGCAAGGAGACATCGACAAAACCAAAGCGAGCGCAGCCATACATCAGGGGTTTGACTTCATAGTGAACCTGTTGACAGACCAAGAGAACACTCTTGCAGTGCTTTGAAGAACCACGTTTTGAAGTAACACGAAAGATTCGGCTAGACCTTGACTAATAGTCAGACACGTGAAAGAGGGTATATGGTATCCGACTGAGGCCTGAGAGCTTACCAGGTCCAGGGAAAGCTTGTAGATAATGTTTCGAAACTCAGGTGGAAGATCGAGGAAGCGGAAATATGAGGAAGTCGACTCGGATGGGACATCGTGTGCGCGAGATTGACTCTCGCTGGGGATTATGAGTGACTAGTATGGTCAGTATCGAGAAAGTGAAAGGCAAGGGACGGAATCCCATGATCGATTTGCGAGGTTCTTGTTTGGAGACTGACTGTGAGTGTCCAGGATCCTGTTGTGGATGATGGACCATGTTGATGGTGCACCTCAAAGCTGAGATGCAGGAGATAGATTCCAGATGCCGAAGGTGCGATGGATGAAGTTGGCGAAACATCACCACCAACTAACGAAGTCCTCATGGGGTTGATCGCAGTAGTCATATCGTCACAGGGATGCAAAATACAACAAACGAGACAAGATTGAGAGTTATGGAACGTCTTCACATCTTCGCCATGCAGTTTTGAATGTGGTTTGACTTTGTCTTCATCTCAAGTTCAAATGCCAGATATACCCCGCCCCGATGCTCTTTATTCCCTCGAATGACAGCCATATAACGCCATGCTCTTGTTCCCAATGCAAATCATCTTCTCAATCCTATCTCATTGTGCGTACTTGGTGACCCATTCCTTGGCAATCTTGTCAAAGTCGGCACGGTTGTTCTTGTACTGGTCTGCGATGCTGGACTCGACGGCGTCATCAGGTTGAGGTTCAGCGAGGATGGCGCGAACGAGGCCGAGGACTTCCTTGATGCGGTTTGGGGGCTTCCACTCGTCGGAACGGAGTATGCCAAGACACATGGAGCCTTTGTCATCGTTGGTGACGTTGGGGTGGTAGATCTTGGTCCTGAACGAGACGGTGGGGGGCTTGAAGGGGTATTCCTTAGGGAGTGACACTTCGATCTTGAATTTACCGCCCTGTTGATTCCGTGTGAGTAGGTGCACGCATGACTTGGGAAACGTGTGTCTTGGGAGAGGTAGCGTACAGCATAGGGAGAGTCGGCGGGACCCTCCATTTCGACGTTCCATAGGAAGACGTTGCCCTCGGTCGCAAGATTGACGGTGGTGCCTGGCACGGGGTTGGTCGTCACTTGACC
This sequence comes from Dothideomycetes sp. NU30, assembly GCA_026013035.2. NCBI lineage: Eukaryota > Fungi > Ascomycota > Dothideomycetes > Dothideomycetes sp. NU30. Next base: position 32,795 of record BSBH01000071.1, on the reverse strand, counting down.
CAGCTCCTGGAGGTTGCTCAATGGTGAGCAGATTGACTTTGACGCAAGAGAGGGGCAGCGAGTGCAGCTTCAACCTCAACTCACGTTCATGATTCTCTTGTTTGCCGACGCCATGATGAAAAGTCAGACCGATCTTAGACAAGACGGCGTGTGCTGATGATAGAATGCAAAAGTCGGCCGAGTTGATCAACTGTGGTAAGAAGTTTCGTGACTTTCCAGTGTGATGTTTCAGATGCTGCTCCTTGATGTCTTGGATCTTGATTGCTTGACTCTTGTTTGATCGGGACTGACGTGGGGCAGATGCGCCCAAGCACCCAAGGCTGAAGGCCCGGCTGCGGGGATCAGCCGCGTTCCTGACTCAGAAAACAACGTCTTGTGTCAGGCAGGTATTCGTAGAAACTCTCACTTATGTTAACAATATATCTACTACCAAGGACATCTCGCATCAAGGTGACGATGAGATGTCTGTATTCAATCCCCCCATGTGTAGATCCTCCCCCCCCATCTCCCAGACAACACAGCTGCATGTCAATCAATCGTCCGTACGTGGCTGCTGCCTAGTGCCTCACGCGCCCAATCGGCAGCTTGCATATTGATTCTCGCGCCTGCGATACGTGACTCCTCGAGATAAGTCTGGTCTATTTCCTGGTTTCCTTTCTCCTCCTTCTTTCCTCTTCCCCTTCCACGCACGTCTAGGTCGCCGACAATCATACCACCTCAAGCTGCACACGTACACCTCTTTGCAGGTGTGCTGCCTGTCGCTTGTGCCGAGTGCGCGCCTTTCCCTCTCCCTGACCCCCTCTCCCATGCTACGCGCGTCACCTTCCACTCCTTCATAACTTCTCTCTCCCTCCTCAATTCCCTCGCTGCCTTCTTCAATCGCCTTGATCTTTTCCGTCACCATGTTCAAACGATCCTTTGGCCACAAGGATCGTGCTGGCAAGGTTACTAAACCCACCAAGAGGTCTTTCAACAAGGATGATGCCAAGATGAAGCTCATGGAGCAACTGGCTCAGCCTCCTAGTCCTCCGGTCGCTGCGTGAGTCAATGTTTTCGATGTCTCTTGTAGTTCAATGGCAGTAAATTAAGCATCACCCAGTCAAGCCTCACCCAGGCTCAACAGTGCCATTGTCACTATTGTGGTTGGCAAGGACCAGAGGCTGTTTGCCGCTCACGAAGACGTCCTCAACGCTTCGCCTTTCTTCCAATCGGCCAGCAAGGAGAACATCTTCTCAGGCGCCAGCAGCCACCGTATCTTCCTCCCTGACGAAGAAGCCGAGGTCTTCTCCGCCGTCCTCGAGTTCTTGTACAAAGGCGACTACTTCCCTCGTCTGCTTCATGACAGACGTCGCAATACCTGGGTACTCGAATCCGCCGACGAGCTTTCCTCCCCCAAATTTCAATCCCCTGGCCGCGGCAACGCCGACACTGTTACTGTGCACCACTCGCGTGTCGCTGGGGGTCTCATCCTGCGCGATACCGCCATCTACTGCTTGGCCGAGAGGTTTGGTCTCGACGAACTGAAGCGTTTGGCTTTGCGCAAACAAGGTCTGCAATCAGGTATCGAGGTCGCCACCATCCTTCGTAGTGCTCGGTTCGCCTACGACAATACCCCCGAGACAGATTCGCGTCTGCGTGCTCATTACCTCGCTCTGATCATCCGTAGCCGCTCAACCTTCAAGCGCAGTGGTACCATGCAATTGGAGATGGAAAGCGGCGGTCGCATGTTCTTTGACTTATTTGTCGCCATGGCAAACCACATTGATGACTTGACGGAGCTCAAGGGGCAAGTCTGACAATGCTCTCCTTGCCTTGTCTCATTCCGTTTTGTGCCAATTCTTTGCTAACATGTCCATTGCCACTCATAGCGCTCGCCCTTCTCCTCGTGTCTTCTGATGCATTTGCCGAACGTGACAATACTCAGGTATTCAACACCTGCTTCTATCCTGGAACGATGCCGAACTTCGAAGTAACCTCTCCACTTTCCCACCGATCTTTTATTGAACCAAATTGGCAAAAACACAAACTCGACAAGTCGAAACCTCAAGATTGAAACAACACTTCTCCACTCCCAAATTGTGCAATAAAGGAGATAAATCTCGACTCACATGAATTTTCCTTGGCGTCTCACAATTGACAAAACACCAATAAAAAAAAAGAAACGGTTTCAGATTGTTGGTCCGATGTATGAGGGCTTTTGCCGGTGCTATTGAGATTTGGGTTGTGTTTCGAGGTCTCGAAGCAGATTGCTCTGGTGATCTCGCCACTACTTTTCTGTCCCGAAGCCTGATATGATGTGTCGTGTGCTTGCTTTAGTGCAACTTCATGATACATGTGATCAGGTGGACATTTACTGGCTTGCGAAGCCACCTCTTCGCAGCGTGTTCATGTCATGTGCAAATCCACTTGTCATGATTATCTCCGCAATAACTTGGCCACAAGGTTGTATGTAGCATCAGATTAGTCTCAGTCGAGGTAATGAAAGAAAACACAGATTGTTTATGGCCAGCGGCGTATATGTTTCCTTGTCCAACGATAATTCATCTAAGCGACTTCAACCAACTCATTCTCCTCGTCGACCAATTCCTCAATCTTGGGGATTGGCTTGCCTTCACCTTCCTCGTCTCTCATGATGACCTGCACCACTCTGTCGCAAGCCTCTTGGACTTCTTCGTCACCGGCGTGCAAATGCAATTCTCTGAGGATGGGGTAGACCTTGACCCGCCTCATCAAATCTCTTCCTTCTCTCGTCGTTGTCAGGAGCAACAAAGTCTCCATGTGCGTCTTGATAATGTCGTTTTCGGGCTCGCGAGTCTTGTCGGGAGGAAGCAATTGCAACTCATCCAACATACCCTCGGTATCCTCATCACTATACTCTTCTCCGCCCATGAGGGGCAACAAGAGATAAGGCAAGATGTTGATGCCACCATCAGTTTCATCGCTCGACAACAAAGCCGGATGAGCGTCGACATGGAAAGCAGCATTCTTGATGGTGCTGGCAACACCTCTTCTCCTGATAACACTCTTGTGCTCTGTGAAAACAATGAGTTTGGTCAAGGGCACAATATCCTGATCCTCTTTCCTTGGCGTCAAGAAATGTTTGCGTCCTTCCTCATGCTTGCTGATATCCGCAAAGAAATAGCACAGGTAATCGAAGTTGGCGGCCTTGTTGTAACTTCCCTCTTGTCCCTTGACGAATAAATCCAACAATTGATCGATAGCGATTTTACTCGTCGAAAGCCCCTTGGGGACTTCTCTCTCCAGCGTGATCAATCGTTTCAAGTGATCAGATTTGCTGAGGTTGGCGAGCAACATGGCCATTTCTTCAGCGTTGGGTTCCTTTTCGTTTGTGATGCGCGAGAGCAGGACTTCGAGGAATTGGTCGTCTTCGGCGAGGGCCTTGAGGATCTCTTGGTCTTCGGAGATGTTGATGAGGATTGTGAGGACGTTTTTGGCTATGGGTGGGTAGTCGCGGACGAGCAGTTTCATGTCGGTTATCGGGGTCAATTGTTGATATTTGAAGATGGAGGGTTGGGCTGTTGAGAAACCGACAAGGTTCTCGACGGCTGTGAGAGGGATGTTCATATCAGAGAGTGGTTTCTTTGTGGTTTGGCGCAAAGTGTTTCTTCCGTACCGATTTGTCTGATTTGGGTGTTGCCATGGTGAAGGAACTCGACGAGCTGGGACAAGCATGTTAGCCGCATCGTTGTATGAGTAATCCACTAACGAGCTTACTTCTTCGAGTTCGGTAGGCATGTTGAGTATGAGTTTTGTCTTTCTTGCTATGAATTGTCTTTCAGGTGTTTTGGTACAGCGTCAAAATGCGGGCGCTCTCGGCTGTAACTTTTTCTGCCGATGACGAACTTGGCTCTTGGCTCACCGCCTTCTGACTTCTATCACCGATATTCTTGGCGATACTTTCTCCGCCGTTGCTCCTCAAATCAACCCATTGTTGCTCTACTCGTATGGCCGTCAAGACATGTCATGACAGGTAATTGGTTAGATGAAGTAGCAAGGCGCCATCTCAGATGATATCAAGGGTGGACATTTGCAAACATGATCAGATTGATTACGTCTCATATCATTGCTACATCTATAGATGTGGATACCACGCTGCTCTTTCCTGGTGTTCCCAACTCCAATTGACAGCTTCCCATCATCGAACAACCCCCAAGACATTGGAATTGGTGCCCGACAGCATCATCGTTTTCAAGCTCTCAAGCACGACAGTTGACACGTCGTTCAGGCTCAAAGGTGACTACACAGATATCACCTGCTTGCAGGCACTTCTTCTCGTCAGTATCATCTCCAAAGCGTCAGACCGATATAAGGGATCACAAGAGACATACAACTGCGTCAGGATCGCAAGGGAATACTTTGGCAGTGCTCAGGAGTTCAGCATCGGTTGTGATGTTCTTCGTGTATTCAGGACCGGCATTGACGGGCCACCACCAGCCTGAATTTTGCTCTTCCCGTCAGCGTTGCCCATCATTGCTAGGAGAACATGATTTGAAGCTCTTACATGATCCGTGACCGAAAGGGCTGAATTTCCCAAAAGGTTGGCAGTTCTAGGGGGTTTCTCTTGTTAGCTTGACTTCCTTTTGTCCATGAGGAGCATCAACACTCACGTTCTCTCTGAAGTCGGGTTGCGGGGGTTCTTCTTCGGGTTTCTTCTTAGGCATGGCCATGACAGCGCATGTCAATGCCAGCATCAGAATGTTAGGTACGAGTTTCATGGTGTCTCTGCTAACAATCGTGAGAGGAATAGAAGGAAGATAGGTTTGTTCGAGCTCAATATGCTGAGGGGGGTTGTTTTATGTGTTTCTCGGAAACACAGGGTCGACCATCTGCTGTGATCACGTTCATATCCAATAACGAACTCAATAATGCTGATATCTCCGCTCAAGAAGTTTGACGCTGACTTTCGAGCTCTCCACCTACACCAATGAGTATTTATCTATACGGAACTTAACCACAAGGTTCAGCACCAAACAGGAGTATAAAGCTATTAGCGCTTTTGAAGAACCCCACTCAGTATCTCTAAGCGGCGTCTCGAGTATCCTTAACATACCAGTCGGCAACGTCGACCCGCAAAAGTCGCAGATGAGCTATTTTCTGTAAACGAAGATGCTCTCATGACGACCTACTGAAACTCAGTCCACCTATCTCTGTTTTCAAATCCAAAGATCTTGCTTGATCTTCCAAGCCTCAAGGTTTTGGATATCCCAATCAAAATATGCTTCTCGAATTCGACATATGAGGCATGGCGACAGTAGAACGTCATAAAAACTTTACTCTGTCCTGCTGTTCTTGCTGATCTTGTTGGCTCCAATCAAGGTGCGAGGCGGAGAGGGTAAGGTGCAGGGCATTTACTAAATATCTCTCATTCCCTCTGCTTGAAGCTCGATGGCTATTCCAGAGGCTCGATCGTCCCGCATTCACTCGACGCCCACAAAGCCTGGGCCCTTTCACACCACTTGAAGTGCTCCAAGAAGTCGTCCATCGAGTACACCATGTCGCGAGCATCGAGAAGCGATTTTGTTTCGTTGGCAGTCACATCCTCTTCCACAGCAAGTCGACAGCCTGTACAAGACAGGCCATTTTGTATCTGTTTGGTCCGTGGATCATAATTTGGCAACGCGCAGCAGACCATGTACGTAAGGTCAGGAAAACTCGATATCGTATCAAACTCTGATCCGGGAGGTGATGCCGAGATGGCAGATTGAGAATCAACGACCTGGACCCCAGCCTTCCAAGGCTTTTCCTCCATCGAGTAGACACCCGGAAGTGTTGTAAATGATAGAACCTTTACTGTCTCTCTGGAAAGCTGGAGGATATCCGTCGCGGCAGCGGCAGGGATAACACTCACCTCAAGGACCTTCTTTCGGACACAGGCCGAGCAACAACGAGTAAAAGTAAGAAGATAGACAAGATCACCGTAGTTGTCTTCACAGATTGAGCATCTCTGCTCGCACAGACGCTGGTACATCTGAGACAAGGTAACACGATAGCCCGCTTCAGTCCGCAACAAGGCGCAAAGGCAACTGAGCGAGGACGAGGTTATGACTTGGTACTCATACAGAGAATCGATCGTTTGCTTCAACCGGAGACTCGTCTGTCGAAAGCGGAATAACGAAGTAATGTCTAGCTGCAGGCAGATATCTCTGACGAGTTCAGGGGGTAGTTTGCCAAAAAGACTAAACGTACTGGTGGCATCGCGAGAGTTGAATGAGATGGAATTTGCGATTGTATCATGCTCGTGAGGTGGAAATGATATGATTGCTTGATCAAACTCCTTTCGGTGGTATGCTGTGATCCGAACGATAGCCTCGACTTGTGCCTGAGGGACAGCATATTCCGTCCGGGAACTGTGACCAGACATTGCTTCCAACGTTGTTCGTGAATGCAAACAAGTCAAAAAGGTCTAGTCGTTGAACGATGTTACTTCAATTCTGGATAGAAGCTGCTATGATGTGATTATCGTCACATTTGTTGAGTGAGCGCGAAATGGGTGTCACAATCTCATCGACTTCGAGTATGAGTATACAAGCAACCACCGGGACGTCACTGAGACTCGAAGCTGGAGTGTAGAGTAGTGGTGACGTGGGGCAGGCACAAGTGGAGAGAAAGTGGAGAGTGGATATCCGGATCACGTGGTCGAAACTTAAAAGTACCTAACTAGGTACCTACCACCTCACCTTCTTTATTCAGTCAAGTTGTCAAGTTTCGAGCATTCATTCGCACACACTCGTTCCCATCCTGATTGAAGTAATCTTCTGACTGAATTGAATTATTGCAAAGCAAACAGAGGAATATCCTGGCGCTTCCAATCAGGACCACATCCGTGATCAATTTCTCACGTTCTGACTCTTCCGACCCTCCATTGACCATCTGTCCGAGCAACGAGAAGCTGGGAATTATCTCGTACGCAGCCAGATTTGATGTTACTGTAAGTCCTCGAAATCGGGATCAATACTCGGCCGTCACTCTAGTCAGCGCGTGTCGTTTCGAAATGGACCTTGCCATCATCTCATCTTCATAACACGACCAAATGGTGACCAGCTCGTCGACTTTTCGAGTGCCATTATGCAGTCGACATTTTTTTTGTTCACATTCTAGAGGAAAATGGCCTGAAGTGCTGCTTGGCCGAACGGAAACGGAGGTTTGTCTTGAGATTATGCTAACTTGCACCGACATTCCATAAACCAGAACGAGACACGGTGCGGCGCGTTGCAACATGATCGCGGCGGTAGAAGAGTAAGACAAATCTTCTGAGTCTTGGCTGGTAAGCTGGAACACGATTGTCCCAGGTTATCAGAATATCTTTGCCGCTGCGAGATATAGACAGCTGAGCTAAGCAATAAGTTTTGGCTTGAGGCTCAGCAAGGTACATCGACTGGCATCCTATACCAAGACCTTTGATCAAATACTATTGTCATCTCGCAGTCTGAACCATGGCAGAAATTATGGTGTTCCAGAATAGCCTCGATAAAGGATGAACGAGTCTACACTCCTCATCTCACCTGAGCAACTGCAATATCAGTCCTGTTCAACCATTTATCGATGAATAGGGAGAGGATAGAAACATTCACCTTATGGGGATGCCGAGTTCCTTAATGGTAATGATGAAGGGCGAATGATCTATGGTCAAGGTATACAAAAACGACTTCTGCCTCTCTGTTTTTCAGCTGGCCCTAATCCATCTGTTGCTGGTGCACTTAGTGTAGTAGGTGAAGTTTTCCGTATACTAGGTGAGGTCGTGCCAAAACCAGAGGTCTCTTTACAAATTGCCTGCCTTTGTGAAGGATTGTGCATAGCATTTGCTGAGCTGTGATTCAGAGCCTTGTTCCGGGAAGCATTATGGTTCGTACAAGATTGAACAACCGGGGTGAGACAGAAGCATTTCGGTAGCAAAAAGGAGTCAAATCTCGCAGTCTACTTGTAACCAGTACTTCAACATACAGTTGATCTACAAATCTATCTAAGCAGAGCCCGAATTGTCCGCACATGACCAGGCTGAGGCACCACCGGCTTTCTTGTAGCTGTCCGAGATACTAACAACAGACGCATACGTGCCAGCAACAGTAAGGAACATGCCGATAACAATAACAAAAGCACACCATCCGACCATCAACCACCACTTTGTAGTACGCTCCTTGTGCCAATTGTCGTAGAGCCACATGCAGCCGTAGGGCTGGACGGAAAGGGCTGTACCGAGCAAGGCACCGATCAAGGACACAAGACCTCCGAATACGGGAATGGCACTAGCAATAATGTAGGCGATGATGATGGTGCCTGCTGTGCAACTGATCCAGGTGACCCAGTGGGTGATGGTGTTTGTGGTGAGATGTTTGGAGCCGCGGAGAATGCGGATGAAGACGTACTTGGCGGGCAACTGTAGAATAGTTGGTCAGTTGAGTGAAGTATCATTGCGGTTGATTAAGGAGACCGTACATGTGAGAGCAAGATGACGCTGACAAGCAGACCTGGCAAAGCCACTCCGTAACAGACTCTCTTCATGAGCACACCGGCAGATCCAAGAGCAGGCGACGACACATACGATCCACAGAAGTAGTAGACGACAATGCCGATGACGACGTAGAGGATAGTGACGAGAGTCTGGCACCACAGCATCGACTTCGTGTATTTGCGAGGGTCACGCATCTCGGCAACGATGGGGAAGAAGGCGGCAGTGCCGCAATATGACAGGACCACAGAACTGACAGCAGTCATGCCCTCGACGAACGAAGGAGCATTGAAGAGCTTGTAGTCGGATGACCAAGGTCCTTCTTGAGGCGCCGAGGCCGGGCGATCTTCCACTCCGACTGCTACAGTAAGAATGAAGACTGTACTCATTGTGTTAGTTCAGATCCGTTTCGACTCGGAAGTAGTATAGGTAGAACTTACTGGCAGTAATGAGACCACCACATCCGACCCAAGCAAGCCATGTAATCCTTCCAAGTGTCTGAATACTGGAAAAGGTGAAGCCAATGATGGCGGCGACGGCAACAAAGACGGCTGTGCAGGTTCCATGCAATGAAAGGGCATTGAACGCAATCGAGATACTGAGCATACCAGCGCCTGAGATGAAGATCCACACTATGCACAATCAGCTCCAGGCTCTTGTTGAGCAGGAATCAGGAGCGAGGCAAAACTTACAGAGACAGTATCCGATACCCATGATTTCACGGCCGACACGACCAAACAGCAACTGACCGACGTCGTCGATACCGTAAACCTCGGGATGGTTCATCTTGAAAACACCGATCATGTAGTTTGACCAAGTGGTGATGATACCAACGACAATCAAGACAATCAACCCAGGGATCATGCCCAAACTGTCGAAGACTGCCGGAATGGAGAGAACACCAAGTCCGATCTGTGTCTTCATCATGAGTGCGATGGTTCCGAGCCAGCCAACCTAGAGCCAAGTCAGACAATGATGGCAATGGGCATGAGAACTGTCCTTTCTCACATCACGGTAGTTTGGCCCATCCTCCCCAATTTCACCAAAGACGGCGTCGTGCTTCGGATCGACATCGCGCACCTCTCCTAGGCTTTCTTGAGCGGGATTGATCTTGTCGTCGTACATAGTTCTCCAGGAAAGCTATAGATTAGGATTGGGTGTGGGGAGGACGGGGAGAACAGTTTTGAAGTAGGAAGAATTTGATGCCAATGACTCGGCCATGAACGACCTCCGATGTAGCAAGGCCGAAAAAGATCCACTTCTCATTTAATAGATTGCACCGGTCCCAGCTCTGGCGCCGTTCTCCAGACTCTGCCCAGAGTTCTCGGCCTCGTAAATCTGGGCATCGTGGGGAATACCGACGAATTGACCTGATCCTAGGTCATGTTGAAACCCGTGAAACCACTAACGAGCAGCATCAGTGTGTGCTATGTCATGAGAGTGAAGAAGTTTTAGTAAAAGAACGGTTTCCTTGGCCGCCTACAGACGGCCTAACGCTCCGCATTGTGGGGTAAAATACTGTGAGCCTCATCATTGCGTGGTATGCGAGGCAGGAATCGCTCGGTCTACGACACCGAGGCGAGGCGCAGGCTCAGGAAGAGGCCTTGGAAGTTTTCTGTTGACGTTCGACGCGCACAAGATACCGTCGCCATGCAAGATGAGCCAAGCGAGGGTGTTGGGGAAGTGTCTTGGCCTCAAGCTTTTCCCCATACCCCTGATGCGATGATCCCGCGTGTAGCCGCTCGGCTCAGTCTCATCAATCTGAGAGCTCAACGCAACACGGCCGCTGTCGCTACGGCATCTGGATGCTGTGAGTTCAACAATAGAAGAGGCCATCGCCGACCTTCAAACAAGCGTTTCTGCTTTGGACAGTCCTTCGACCCATGCTTCGCCAGCGTTAGATTGGATGTCATGAACAACGTCTTGCTCGCGCCTGTTTCATCAAGAATGCTTTTCCCACCAGACAGGACCAGACACTGAAGGGAGATCCTCGTCGTATCCAAGGGACGTTCGACTCGGCACTGTGAAGCCTTCACATGGATAAGAACACACAAGAGCATGGAAACAAATAGCTGTAGAGGATTTTCGAGGCTGACCTACGTATGGTACTGTACCGGTGGTTAGCGGTTGATGGATATGGACTTTTTCAGCTGTACTGCGTATTTGCTGGTATCGAGGCTAGGTGATGGTATGGGATGACCTTCTTCAGAATGGTGAGCTCCCAAAAAGCTTGTGCGTCGACGCTGTTGTGACTGTATGGACTGCAGTGAGGCGGTGCAGCCATTGATTGTGCCATCACGTATCAGCCCCATGGCTTGTATGTTCAAGTTGGGTGACGTGTCGTCTTTGTAGAGGCTGCGCATCTCAATGGTCTTGTCAACCTGGGATATGACTTGTCGCTCATCTTCACAAGGTGATACGAGCCAAGATGCGGCAACGCAAGGATTCGGCTCGGCTCTGATGGACAATATGACATTCCATTGATTCTCATCCATGGCAAGATCGGCGACATTAGTGTAGCCCGCGTCGGTGTATGCTTCAAGGGCAGAGCGGAGGTTCTTCTCATTCCCTTCCGTGGTGGCAAATTAGATTCGAATCATGGGAAAACTACGATAAAGACGGCGCCTGCCTCGGTAATGGAACCAATGGGGATTTTGTTCGTCATGGCAGAACTCCCCGCCTTGCATGTCCGCATGTTCTTCACACCCATCTTGTGAGCTGCAGCTGTGTTGCATCATACAGAACATAGATCAAAAGCGTCCATGTATATGGGTCGAGGGTCGAGGTCGACGACTGTGACATGACTGACTTGAAGCAGCTTCTGGGGGCGTATGAAGTTTTGTCTTGAACACCAACGATGCGATCGCCTTTAATGATGACCAAAGTGCCAGACCGGGTGGTGGTGCTGGCCATTCACCAGACCCGTGAGGACCAGACATTGCGGAAGACTATTTTGGTGCTTGTCGTGGGATGATCAAATGGCGGAGAAGGTGCGCCAGAGGAGAACAGGGTGTGTGAAAGGAAGACATGGTCTTCCAAGAGTCTCAGCGACAGGGTTGGTTGTGAAAGCGACAGGAATTTGAGAAATCGTGAACGTCGTTATTGAGCGATTATTGTCGATGATAAAAAGAAGGTCGGTAGGTACCTGCCTATTTTGATAGGCAGCTTGAGCGCTGCGGGCTGCCATGAAGTTCTCAGACGGGCAGGTGGGGTCATGGCGTCGGTGTCGGCTTCCGCTTACGAGAACCGCATGGACTTGCTCGAATATTTCACTTGAATTCCGGTCGTGACGGCTATTCTTCGTCTCGACGGTCTGGACCCTGGAGAACTTTGGAAACACTCCAAGTTCCTTCTTTCTTCTTATCTTCGAACTTCGTGAGCTTTTGTCGCCTACATTCCATTCTGCATATTCGAAATGCCCATATCCTGGCTATCTTTCGACCATTAGCTGGTACATGTCCAGGTATGGTAGTCCACTCATATAATAGACTGCCACTTCTTGTGATAATGGACACCTCCCACTACGATGATAAGCCTGGCTGCTCTACAATGTCGAGGACTTCTTGATATCTCAAACATCTTCTCATTCATGATCCACTAAGCAACACTTCCAACCCATTCAATTTGGTAGTACCTGTTCTCCGGAATCTGCTGTCGGCCAAATGGACGAGTCTACATTTCCGCCAGGCACTGTCCTGCTCGAGCTAGGTAAATAATATGTCACATCAAATTAACATTCAACTCGTGTACAAATCCAAGACCTGACCTCCCATGATCAACAGAGCGGGAGAACCATGAACAAGTTGTGCGGTCGTGGCCGCAACCATCCAATGATCCCAATGATCCATTAGTAAGTGCCTAATCTCCCACTCATTGACGAAGCAACGACAGATCTAACACCGGAACAGAACTGGACCACAGGAAGAAAGTATTGTAACTTTGGCATCACCGCATACTATACACTACTAGTCTTCGCCCTGTGCGTATCGTCTTGTGTCGTCCTTGCTATGCTGTGCTAACGATATGCCGTCCAGTCTAGATATCAGTCCGACATTATGGCAGGCTCAGGTCCAAGAACTGGGTGTCACTTACACTCAACAGAATAACACTTTCGCCATCAACTGCGTCGGCTTGGGCATTGGTTCCGTTTTTCTCATCCCTCTGGCTTTGAAATATGGCCGAAGACCCGTATACATAGGAAGCAGCATCATCAACCTCGCCATGAGCATCTGGCTTGCCAAATCAGAGACATATACAGATCTCATGCTCTCCAACCTTATCTGTGGCTTGTCCGGCTCTGTTAGCGAAGTCTTGGTTCAGATGACGGTCGAAGACCTCTTCTTTGTCCACCAACGTGGCCTGGCAAACAGCATTTACATGCTCGCCTCGAATGCAGGTGTAAGTTGTTCTATTTTCCGAATCCATGCTCTATGACTTACGCATCCACACAGGTATTCCTTGCTCCTGTTGCCGCGGGGTTTGTGGCAGAGTCTCAAGGCTGGCGATGGGGATACTGGTGGTGCACCATCTTCATTGCTGTCAACATTGTCCTCTTCATTTTCTGCTATGAAGAGACCAAGCTCAGTGTTACCACCATCGCTAAGATTAACCAAGCCAACAAACCCAGGAGCATCGATACCCCTGGCAAGAATGAGAAATCAGACATGACTGAACAAGACACCACTGTAGCCACCACATCTGAGATCGACATCACGATTCCTAGACGCTCGTATCGCCAACGTATGGCAATCATCACTCCAACCAAAGCACCTGCCAGTATCTTCCTCCGTCATATTTGGCAACCTTTCATGATTCTTGCCACCTTTCCCGCCATCCTCTACATTGCTTTCACATGGGGTTCGCAGCTTGCGTGGTTTTCCATGGTCAACACGACCAGTGCCGTCTATTTTCCCGCCCCACCATACAACTTCTCCACCATCGGCGTTGGTCTATTGAATCTGCCAGCTTTCGTTGGGGCTACCATTGCATCCATGTATACTGCCTTCGTGTCAGACAAGAGTATCCTATGGCTGGCCAAACGCAACAAGGGTGTCTACGAACCAGAATTTAGGCTTTACGCCGCCCTCTTCCCTGCTCTTGCTTCGGCAGTCGGTGTCCTCCTTTACGGTCTCTCTCTTGCACATGGTTTACCTTGGATCATCCCTGTCGTCGGTATAGCAGTTTTCGGGTTTGGGTTCGTCGGTCTCACACATGGCGTCTTGACATACTTGCTCGATGGCTATGGTGACATCGCTGGCGATGCACTTGTTGGTGTCGCTTTTGTTCGTAACATGTGTGCCATGGCCATTGTCTTTGGAGCTACTCCTTGGATCATCCAATTAGGCATGTATGACCTGTTTGTTTGTATCGGGTGTCTTTCATTCTTTTTCGCTGGCTTGACTGGACCTGTCATTTACTTTGGAAGGCACATGCGTGCTCGTGGAGCCATGAGGTACAGAGAGATGGCTTTGCTACAATACACTGCGAGAGCGACATAGGAAAGCTATATGCATTTCATGTAATCTAGTCAAGTTCATGTTACTGTACGTGACCTGTACGTACTCGCTTAAGGGATATTCTTGTCATTAATCTTATCTCTACTTGCCCAGTCAACTTGATCTAAGCATATCTGTTTATTCTACCGCTCTTTGAAGACATGTGTAATCACGCCTAATATTGCGTCCAATAAAATGTAATAAGGTTTGATAATCAATGTATGGTCATCGGCTCCACATGAAGTGTAGTCTACGGCTTTTTCTAATCAACCCCTTTCGTAGACTACCGTCGCGTATGCTGACGCTGCCGCCACCCTGGCTCAATTATACCGATCTCAAACGTGCGCTCTCATCAATATATCTCTTGGAAAATTCAGCAATATCTCTAGGAGACAGAGCTTGCGGATGAATGACCAATGCTTGTACTGCAGATGGAAGCGAAATAAATACACATAGCAGAAAGATATTATTTTGCTATCTCACATAAGCCACATTCCACAAACATCACATGCACCAGTGATTCGAAAGACGTACTCCAGGCAGTCATCGATGTTGATACTTTGAAAACACACAAAACATGTGCAGCGGCCATCCTTTATGCTCAACTTATAATGGACAAAGAACCATAGGACTTCCGTAATTACTAGCAAACTTACCTAATTTACATGATGTAGAGGTCATCCTTTCCTATCAAAGATTATCAAGCCCTCGTTGCCCTTGCGGATCTTGGTACGCTTCACAACCCGAAGGAAAGGAGAAGCAGGTTGAGTAAGGTTGATGTGATCGTGAAGATGGTTCGGCCGGACGATTTGAGTGCTTGGGTACAGTGTCGTCAAGATGGCTGGATTGCTTGTATCGGGTATTCAGTGGAAACAAGTATTCCCACTCAGTCTCTCCAACGGTCAAGCCTTGCGATGGAGATGCCATGTACTCTTGTCTCTTGGCTAGTTATGGGCGAGGTCGATGATATGGTCGGATGGTGGGATCATGCCATGAAGGTCGGCAGTGTGGTTCCGCAGAGAGCGGTCGCAGGGTCTGTTCCAACCGAGCAGACTGCGTGTCAGCATCAAGAAACGACTTTCGGTAGTGGTAACAGATGTCAAAAATGATCGCTCTGAAAATCCCAATCTTTCTAAGCTTGTTGCATCTTCGAATTCACATTGAAGATGTAGAAAGACTACGGAGATGGTGGGCTTGATTCCGTACCAGAATGGTCTTCTTGGGAAGTTGAGCGGCGGTCTATCAATAATGAGCTCGCCTAGGGATTATACCCGAGGTCCCTACCTCCGTTCAGCAGGCAAGCATACGCGATAGAGCAGCGCCAGATCAAGCTGCATCTTCCGCAACAACAGCCATGAAGTTATCACTCTTGCTGCTTATGATACACCGAATAATGTGTATTGTGTGATTGATGTCGGACTTTCATCGTCAGAAGTTGACGATGAGATTGCACCATATCGGCGTTGTGTAGAGACTGATAAAGTGGAAACGTGGGCCATGTCTACAACGAGTGAGGGTGTCCTGTATTTGTAAGGGTGCTGGTGCGATCCGAGGGGTCAAGAGCGTGATATTCCAAAAAGGTTATCTGATGACCTATCAGCGAAGGCAGAGTGGAGCTGACATGACCTGACGCGACGGAAAATGCCGTGATCGCGGATACAATTGCCCAAAGCGGGGAAAACAGACAACTCCCAGAGCAATCTAGGCGGGGCGATGTGGACTTCAGTGGTTGATCGGGAACGTGCACGTTGCCTCGGGTGCGGGGGTCGGGGTGAGCAACAGGGTAAACGAGTGATGAGAGGTCGCAGGGCAGCAGCAAGCAAGCAGCAGGAGGGGGAAAGCGGTGGGGAGGAAGAGGCGGGCGCTGCATGCTGGGAGTGGCTGCCCTGGACCTGTTCGTGCATCTTTCGGTCAATTATCCTTGTTATATTTGTCTTCTCCTTCTCTTCTTTCTTTCCATGCTTTCCCCTCTTTCTCGCTCCATCATCCATCCCCGTTTCTCCCTCCTCTCGCGACATTGTATCCTTCCATCCTACACTCTCCATCACATCCCACAAAGCCGCAATATGGCCTCTACCTCAAACTCCAATGGCTGCCCGGTGCATGCCAACCACAAGACGGTCAACACCGGCGGCGGTGGCACCCGCAACAAGGACTGGTGGCCAAATGACCTGAAGCTCAACATCCTCCGCCAGCACACGGCCGTCACCAACCCTTACAGCAACCAGAAGGACTTCAACTACGGCGAAGCCTTCAAGAGCCTCGACTACCAAGCTCTCAAGAAAGACCTCAATGACTTGATGACTGACTCGCAAGAGTGGTGGCCCGCCGACTTTGGTCACTACGGCGGTCTGTTTGTACGCATGGCCTGGCACAGCGCTGGCACATACCGCGTCTTCGATGGTCGTGGTGGTGGCGGTGACGGTCAACAGCGTTTCGCCCCTCTCAACAGCTGGCCCGACAACGTCAGTCTCGACAAGGCCCGCCGCCTGTTGTGGCCCATCAAGCAAAAGTACGGCGACAAGATCTCGTGGGCCGACCTGCTCTTGCTCACTGGCAACGTCGCCATCGAGTCCATGGGTCTCCCCACCTTCGGCTTTGCCGGTGGCCGTGCCGACACATTCGAGGCCGACGAGTCTGTCTACTGGGGTGGTGAGTCGACATGGCTCGGCAACGACGTTCGTTACGCCGACGGCAAGGAGGGCCCCGCTGGCCCTGGTGTTGTCGACGGTGACGAGCACAAGAAGGAGCACAGCGACATCCACTCTCGCGAGCTCGAGACACCCCTGGCAGCCGCCCACATGGGTCTGATCTACGTCAACCCCGAGGGTCCCGACGGTGTCCCCGATCCCGTCGCCTCTGCTAGAGACATCCGCACCACTTTCGGCCGCATGGCCATGAACGACGAAGAGACAGTCGCCCTGATTGCCGGTGGCCACGCCTTTGGCAAGACGCACGGAGCTGGTCCTTCGGACAATGTCGGCGACGAGCCCCAGGGCGCAAGCATTGAAGAGCAGGGTCTCGGCTGGAAGAACAAGTACAAGTCGGGCAAGGGCGCCGACACCATCACCAGTGGCCTCGAAGTCATCTGGACCAAGACGCCCGTCAAGTGGAGCAACCACTACCTTGAGTACATGTTCAAGTACGAGTGGGAGCCCGAGAAGAGTCCCGCTGGCGCCAACCAATGGGTCGCCAAGGACTCGGATGCCATCATCCCCGATGCCCACGACCCCAACAAGAAGCACAAGCCCAGAATGTTGACCAGTGATCTTGCCCTCCGCTTCGACCCTGCCTACGAGAAGATCTCGCGCCGCTACGCCGAGAACCCTCAGGAGCTCGCTGATGCCTTCACCCGCGCCTGGTTCAAGTTGCTCCACCGTGACATGGGCCCTCGCACTCGCTGGATCGGCCCTGAGATCCCCAAGGAGGTTTTGATCTGGGAAGACCCCGTCCCTGCTGTTGACCACCCTCTGGTTGATGACAAGGATGTTGCAGCACTCAAGAAGGAGATTCTGTCATCTGGACTTGAGCCTTGCTCATTCATCACCACTGCTTGGGCCTCGGCAGCCACTTTCCGTGGTAGCGACAAGCGTGGTGGTGCCAACGGTGCCCGTATCCGCCTCGCTCCCCAGAAAGACTGGGAGGTCAACAACCCTGCTCACCTCCAGCAGGTTCTCGGTGCTCTCGAGAAGGTGCAGCAAAACTTCAACGGCTCGCAGAAGGATGGCAAGAAGGTTTCGATGGCTGATCTCATCGTTTTGGCTGGAAGCGCTGCTGTCGAGAAGGCTGCCGGAATCTCCGTGCCCTTCACTCCTGGCCGTACCGACGCCACTCAAGAGCAGACCGATGTCAAGTCCTTCGAGCACCTCGAGCCTGTCGTTGATGGTTTCCGCAACTACGGCAAGGGCACACCTCGCGTCCGCGCTGAGCAGCTCCTCGTCGACAAGGCTCACCTCCTCACTCTTTCTGCTCCTCAGATGACTGTCCTCGTCGGTGGTCTTCGTGCCCTCAACGCAAACTATGATGGCTCCAAGCAAGGTGTCTTCACCAAGCGCCCTGGTCAGCTCACCAACGACTTCTTTGTCAACCTCCTCGACCAAAACACCGAGTGGCAACAAGGTTCAGAGAAGGAGACTTACAACGGTGTTGACCGCAAGACTGGCGAGAAGAAGTGGCAAGCCACTCGTCACGATCTCGTCTTTGGTTCTCACCCTGAGTTGCGTGCTATTGCCGAGGTCTACGCCAGCAACGGCAACAACGACAGATTCGTCAAGGACTTTGTCACCGCATGGGTCAAGGTCATGGAGCTTGATCGCTTCGATCTCGCTCAGTCCCAGCCTTCGATTCAGGCTCGTCTATAGATTGATACCACCACTTGTAACGTCTTTTTATGAATGTTAAAAATCTTCGCTCTAAGTTCAAGATATCTTTCAAGTTCAAGTTCCCGACACAATGTTTCAACCTCATGCTTCGTCTGTAGTCCTTTGTGAAGTAGTACAACACTTTTGGTTATCATGTCCCACATTCGTTTAGCATCATGTGTGACATGCAGCTGCAGCACGAAAGGCAAACTAAGGAGAGACTTTGTGTTAACAATCAACGATTGATTGATATTATCGTTCCGTCAAATAACTAAAAATACGCAGACATTACAGTGATTCGTTGTGCTCCGCATCTCCCTCCGACTTTTCCTTCTCATTGATATCAGACATCGTTCTGTCCGTATTGTTGCCCTCTGACAACCTCTTCTCAATATCCCGAGCTTCATCAGAATTGCCCTTGCGATATCTCCTTTCAACCTTGACAGGGTTCTCTCCCTTTTCATGGGCAATGTTGAAAATGGTATCCATGGTTTCAAGCTTGTAGCCATTGGTCTCGACAAAGTAGAAGTACACAACAGGGATGAAAGCAAAGTTGAAGCACATGAAAACAAAGTAGGTCTTCCACTTGATCGTGTTGATCATGATCGGCGACAGTTGCACGACAGCGTAGTTGAAGAACCAATTCGCCGATGTGGACAGACCGTTTGCTTCGGCTCTGATGCGGATGGGTGTGACTTCTGCGGGATACAGCCAGGTTACGCCCAACCACCCGATGGCGAAGAAGGTGTTGAAGAGGAAGATCATTACTGTGGCTGCGTAGGCGCCGCCTTTGTTTTCTGGCGTGGCTTGGGATAGACCGATGCCGGCGACCATCATTGCGAGACCCATGCCTGCTGCGTTCCACATCATGAGTCGACGGCGACCGAGTCGGTCAACGACGAAGAGGGCTACTAGGGCGGATAGGAAGTATTCGGTTCCGAGGACACCAGTTAAGAGTCTTGCGAAGGTTGGATCGAATCCGAGTGAATTTTCGAAGACAACAGTGGCGTCTGAATGGTTCGGTTAGCTTGACTAGCACAGCGAGGTATGGATTGTTGCCGCCTACAGTAAGTGACCAGGTTGATTCCTCCAATCTGTTGGAAAGCCTGGGACAAGAATGCAATGGACGCACGCCAGAAATTCATGTCCCGACCATTCGAAAAGAACTCTTTGAAAGTGAGCTTCTGACCGGCGGTAATATCGTTGATGCGCTTGATCTCAGCAACATCGTTTTGCACCTCCTTGTCGTCAGGTTTACATTCCTTGAGTCGTGCCATGATCTCCGCAGCTTCCTGGTCTTTGCCATGCTTGAGTAGCCATCGAGGAGATTCCGGGAAAGCGAGGATACCGATAATCAAGATGATACCAAAGAAAGCTTGGAAAGCGACTGGGAAACGCCATTGAAAGGAACTCTTGTTGTAGAACCAGAATCCGTAATTGATCCAATAAGATATCATGACTCCTCCAGTGATCAACGCACCTTCAAAGAGCACAAGAAAACCTCGAATCTTTGGAGGTGCCATTTCCGCTTGCCATATCGGGATGCTCGATGTGTTCATGCCGTTGCCAGCGCCTGTAACTATTCTGTATCTTGGTAAGCATTTTTCCAAGAGCCTACGCATTGGCATTTGTGATTACCTTCCGATGATGAGCTGTGCTAACGTGGTAGAAGAGGTCTGAATAGCGGTTCCAATGAGCATAATCATAGCACCAACAAGCACAGCACGTCGACGACCAAGCTTATCACCATACGCGATGATGAAGAAAGAGCCCAGCAAGCAGCCAATCTCGTAAATAGCTACTACAAGTGCTTGGATGGAACCGATCTTATAGCTTTCGGCCATTTTGGGGAAGGTCTGTAGGAATATGGGCTCTGTGATGATACCGGACATGACTCCCTGATCTATTGCCATGTCAGAAGTGGTTTCTTGCAACCTGATCATGCTACAACTTACCATAACCGAACAAGAGGAAACCGGCAGATGCTGTGGAGCATACACCAATCTCCAGCGCCTTGCCGGTCATCCTATCACCTAGGAAGCCAGTATGTGAAAATATCTTCATTGTAATTGTGTATCGCCTATAACGGTCATGAAAGTTCGAAAGAGAAACAAAGGAGGAGGAAGAAGGGTAGAACAAGAAGAAAGAAAGATAGACATGATTAATGATACCTACCACTTCATCTGAGATCTACCTATGACCGCATGTGAACTTGAAGAAAGTGTTCTTGTGGAGTGGAGGGTAGACTGTAGATTATTGGCCTATGATAGCTCACACGGAACCGGGAATCGAGTCCTGTATGAGGCAGCACGTTGCATCTGCGATCCCTTGAGCCGTGTCCAGCAAAGATGTTCGAGTCTATTTTGCAAAACACGTGCCGGGCGTCATGAAGTAGGAGAAGATGGCCGAGAACTACGTATCTTGTCAGTACCTTCTCTCCAGTTTTCAAAACAGGTGACCTAAGCGGCTTCGTGTTTAAACGTATGACTTCATTTTGTTTCGCGAGAAGCTTATTTTATCGACAACTCATTCTGTGCAAAAAGGGTTCATCTTCTTGACGAGATGACCGTACATGTTGCTACTTACAGAAGCTTCGCAATGATGATTGCCATGACTGGTATTGACCATCATGCAATCTGGAAGATAAGGGTCGTTCAGTAATGCGCACATCAGGGACGTCTACTATTTATCAAATGCACAACATCGCTTTTCGGGAATTCACGCAAGATGCGGGGCACCAAGGAGTTTCGCCTCAAGAATCCCATTAGAGCGCCCGGATTGTTGAAGGGAAACATAGGGCAGATCAACGTTACCCCACCTCGATGGTGCGATATCTCCTCCGCTCAAGTCATTGCTTGGATGTTTACTTCATCCTACGAATACTCTCTGACTACTTTCCAAGACAACACATTCGTACTCAGCTATCCTCTGTTCCCAATGTCTCTTGTTGCAAAAAGAAGTTATTTACAGGCTCGTAGAGCTTTATTCCCGAGAATCCCACATGTAGCTCGGCTTGGGATAGTCAATGCAAGAAGATATGCCTCTTCGGCATACTCACAAAATATTACAGTCAACAGTCGTGACATTCAAGTTCCTACTGGCCTTTTCATCGACGGTAAATTTGTAGCCGCAAAAGGTGGAGATACGTTTGCATCAGAAGACCCAGCAACTGGAAAGCCTCTCCTACATGTTGCCGAGGGACGAGAGGAAGATGTAAACGAAGCTGTGAAAGTGGCCAGAAGGACATTCAATACCTGGAAAGACAGCAATCCCATGGATCGAGCAAAGTATTTGAACAAGCTTGCTGATTTACTCGAGAAAAACAAGGACGATTTGGTCGCACTTGAGTGTGCCGATACCGGTAAAACCATAGAACAATGCTCGAAACTCGATGTTCCTGGATCTATTGGTACTCTTCGATACTATGCTGGCTGGGCTGATAAAGTACTGGGTCAGGCTTCCTTCAACATCCCTGGCACATTTGCATATACTAGGCGTGAGCCAGTCGGTGTCTGTGGGCAAATTATTCCTTGGAAGTAAGTCCCAAATAGTACGGCATCAGGAGATGAAATCCTGCTAACCTACAATAGCTTTCCTCTACTTATGTTTATCTGGAAGATTTCACCTGCTCTCCTACAATAGCTTTCCTCTACTTATGTTTATCTGGAAGATTTCACCTGCTCTTGCAACAGGCAACACTGTTGTCATCAAATCTGCGGAAGCAACTCCACTTTCTGCATTGAAAGTCTGTGAATTCATCAATGAAGCTGACTTCCCAGGTGGCACCGTCAATCTAATCTCTGGCTACGGCAAAACTGCTGGTAATGCTATTGCGGATCACATGGACATTGATAAAGTCGCTTTCACCGGGTCGACTGCCACTGGTCGAGCAATTCTTAAGGCTTCGGCTGCGTCCAATCTCAAGAAGGTCACCCTTGAGCTTGGAGGAAAGTCTCCGGTACGGCATCTAGATCAAATTGAGGTGACTGCATACACGCTGACAGGTTTCAGAACATCGTTTTTCCCGATGCTGACATGGAGAAAGCTGTTGAGTGGTCTGCATGGGGTATCAACATGAATTTTGGTCAAACTTGCCATGGTATGCTCTCCATTGCTCCTTGGGGAGGGTTCGGAAATGACTACTGACTCTTGGTCACAGCTGGAACCAGAATCTACGTGCACGAAGATGTATACGACATGTTCCTAGACGCCTTTACAGCTCGCATGAAGCAAATCAAAGTCGGTTCGCAATTCCAAGAAGGCGTCACCCAAGGTCCACAAAATTCGAGCATGCAATACAACAAAATCCTGGGTTACATCCAAGGCGGTGTTGACGAAGGCGCCACTCTTCATCTCGGAGGCAAGCCGATTGATAATGGAGAAGGTGGATATTATGTTCAACCGACCATCTTCACTGACGTTAAACCTGACATGAAGGTATGTGTCCACAATGAATGAGCAGAGAAAGACATTGCTAATGTACTTCTCAGATCATGCGCGAGGAGATCTTCGGTCCAGTCGTAACAATCACAAGATTCAGTAGCGAAGAAGAAGTCATCGAGGCTGCCAACGACACAACCTATGTTCTTGCAGCTGGCATCCATACAAAAGATATTGAACGTGCTGTCAGAGTTACCAATGCTCTGAAGGCTGGCACTACATGGGTCAACATGTATAACTTCGTCCACTGGTCGATCCCATTCGGAGGATACAAACAGTCTGGTTTGGGAAGAGAGTGCGGTGAGGCAGCCCTCGAAAATTATACGGAGACGAAGGCTGTATACTTTAACATGGGATTGCCCGCTCCTCAGTAGTGAGCAGTGAGCAGTGAGCAGTGAGCATGAACACGTGTAAGATGTAGACTTTCTAGGACATCTCGTGGAAAAGCTTATTTCTGAACTATAAACCATGAGTATTCATCATGTAATCGCTTCGTTGCTATTTCTATTGTCGAGTTCGAGGTACTGCGAACCTTCTGTTACTGTCAACAAAGGTTCACTACTGCTTCCATCAGACTTCAATATCCGCCCTGCTGCAACCTCACCTCCCTCGTCGCATCTGATGAGTTTCGTTTGCCAGAAGAACACCAAGGATATTTGCTTCTTGACAAGACAGCATAAGCGTCGCTTATGCTGTTATCTTGTCCAGACACAACAGATTCCCAGACATGGGAATCTTGAACCATTGTCGGTGGTGTTGCTGTCACGCTCGGAGAAATATGACAGCACTGAGCTCGTCCTACCCACACCTCCTTGGTCGAGCCGTTCTTTAGCACCGTGCCTAGACTGGAGTATGACCCTACTGTCAATAGACGAGGATGAGTGTCTCAGTCTAATATATGGTGTCTGCGATATGCGCGAAATGTCGTCGGTGTTTGCGGAGATATGATTCAATGACGTAACATTGAGAACATCTACAGTGACAGTAAGACAACACGACCACTAACTACTTAAACCTCTTCAGTTGGTGCCTATATCATCAAGTTAGATCGCTAGTATGTCGCAGAAACCAATCCTCATATCTGGCGCAGGACTCGGTTCTTTGCTCCTCGCTCGATCTCTTCTCCGCTATTCTATCCCGTTCCGAGTATTTGAACGCGACGCGTCACTTGTGTCTCGCGGTCAAGGATATCGACTGCGACTGTCGCCCGAAGGTCTCGATGCCATTGAATCCGTTCTCGACCCGCCTGCATGGCAGAAATTCTACGATCGCTGCGGAAAGACAGGAGGAGGAGGCATGACTATGATTGACGCAGTCACTGGACAAGTCGTGGACCCGCCGCAATCTCAATCTCAATCAGGACCCAACGACACGAAAGCTGATAGCAAGGAGACTTTGAGCTCGAGAGAAGACAAGGTTGTAGGTATTGCGCGAGGTGACATGCGCAACCTGTTCATGGAGGGTTGTGAGCAATATGTCCAGTTCAACAAACACGTCAAGGCATATGAAGAATCCACCGACGGTGTGAGAGCAGTCTTCAGTGATGGTACAAAGTCTGAAGTAGGCTCTATGCTTGTTGGTGGCGAGGGCATCAACTCGTATGTTGCGAAACAACTGTCGGGTGGCCAACTCAAGGTGTATGACACTGGCGCTCGTGGTATACATGGGCAGGCACCCACTTCGGCATTCAAGGGTCTCGGAGAAGGCGTTTTTCGTCTTGTCGACAACAGCCGACCTAACGGTACCTTTGCAGTCATTACGAATGTTCGTTCGAATGACATGGATGATCCTAATATTCAATTCGGATGGACAATGATAGGTGAGCCAGGTGTCATCAAAGCACCTAACGACGATTATACAATCGTAGGCGAGACGGCATCGAACATCGCGCGGGAGCTTACCAAAGACTGGCATCCTCGATTAAAGCCACTTTTCACCGAGTCCAACACAGCGGAAGGTGCATTCTGGAAGATTACCATATCCACACCGAGTGGTGTACCACAGTGGCCGAACAATCCGCGCGTTACCGTCATTGGCGACGCCGCTCACTCCATGACACCTGCTGGTATGTAAAAGTGCCTGATCCTATCTGTTGCCAGCTCCAATCATGCTGACACCAGTCAAAGGTGGCCTGGGAGCAAACACAGCGGTGCGTGATTCAGCCCTGTTAGGAAGTCTGCTCCGTCAAGGATACTATGAGGGAGTGACAGCAGATTACGAAAAGCAGATGAGAGTCTATGGCAGCGAGGCAGTAGCGAAGAGTTATGGTATGGCCTCGAAGATGTTCAAGATTCACATCGATGAGGACAATTCTACGACCATGGACGGCGAGATTCGGGATAATAGAAGCTCACAACCTGCATAACCCGACTGAGCGTCCTTCTGGCTTCGATATCGACCTAGTGAATTTCGCGATGGAGCAGATCCATATTGCGGAAACAGGAACACAAGTCACGCGAGCTTTTTGGTAATGACGATGCCGAAGGGAATTGTTCCTTTCGCCATTTACGCTGCGATCGCAAGTTTATGTATGCTGATAGCCCTGCTCTCTTCTTGCAACACTCGGCCATCTCTCTTCTCGTATTCAGCGCCGTTGTCAAATTTATGGCTCCAGCGCATCTTCAGCTGTTGTGGAAGCTATAGCTTGAATCATGCACGGCAATGACGTTCTTGAACTTTTATCTGACGCTTATGATTTTAGCATATCTAGATTTCCATTTGAATAGTTTTATCTCTGTTTGGTTGATCTAGCAGTTATCTTACTCTCTTTCTCTTGTAATGCGATCCAATGAAGCCCCATCTGCTCTGCTGTCACCAAGCGAAGACGGGGTATATATATAATCACCATGCTACAGACTGAAGATACCACTTTTGCCGGCTCGCTTGCGGAAAGGATCAACTAGAAGAAAACTGAGAGACAAGCCCACAGTAATGCTAACAGCTATCTCGACCATCGAAGCTCCCGCTCTCCACAGAGGTGTAATACCTTCAGAATTGGCGTTTTGCAACTGCCTGTTGATCTGATCTGCAAGTTCCAATGCACTTGTGAAACTTCCAGAGGCTGCGAAACTGCCAGGAACCTGTATGTATACTGCTGGGTGCATGACACCGATCGCAAGACCGTGGAATAGTCTCGCGTAGAGATTTGCTAATACACCAACCGTAGCAGCTCCTAGTGCTTGTGGTATTTGGATACTAGTCTGGAATCTCTGAGCTGATATTGTGTTCACTACCCAGCCCGCACAAGTGATTATGGCCATGGCTGGCATCTTACTCCAAGAGCCTCCATTCAGCAGGACAAAACAGAAGACAAAGGGGATGACAAATGTGACCTGCCACCAGAATGGCCACTCATCATTGCAGGTGAAGGATGATGTTGCATTAGCATCCATAGCTCCATAGATGTTTGTTCCCATTGCGAAGCCAGAGGCAAGGAACAAGGTATAGATGATTGCATAGATCATGCGAACTGCACCAGAGACGATATTTTTTGACTGCAGCTCGAGAGCACTGCAGGTGATTGTAAAGCCTGGAAGGAGCAAGACGATAGAGGCCTGCGAGATTGCAGAGAAACAGAATCCAGAATTCGTGCCCCAACTTATGGTGCCAAACCCTCGAGCAAAGCATGACACCAGAATAGCTGCCGTTAGCTCCATGACATATCCGTACAACTCGGGTTTTGGTGCGACAACCAGCTGTAGATATCCGACTAAGCTTCCAAGTATGAAGATGATTGGGAGGTCGAGTGGTCGCGCTCCGTATGAGATTGGTCCGAAACATAGTGAGGTCAGTCCGAACAGTATGACGCGAAGCCATAGGGGACATTTGTGACCTCGAGATGCAATCCTATCGAGCCGACTAACAGCCTCGAGGGTGCTAAGATTCTTGTGAACTACTGCCTTGTGAATGGCATGAACCTCGTACAGTTTTGTGAGATCTAAGTCTTCTGTACATCGGACGACATGTACCTGCGATGACTGCCTTGAAGGCGCCTGACAAGAGATTATCATGCAACCAGGTAAGTAGAACGAGTCAAGACTAATGTTCAAGGCTTGGGCACTGCTGTGCATATACCGCT
The DNA here is from genome assembly GCA_026013035.2 of Dothideomycetes sp. NU30. Lineage (NCBI taxonomy): Eukaryota > Fungi > Ascomycota > Dothideomycetes > Dothideomycetes sp. NU30. Next base: position 5,954 of record BSBH01000071.1, on the reverse strand, counting down.
CAAGCCGGTGTGTGGGTGCGTCATAAGACATGAGGGCTGAACAGAGCCTGAGCATATAACTTATATCCCTCTCCTGATGACCACCTGTTGGCATTTGACAAATGTCTCCAGACCTGCGTGTAGGGTTTGACACATCATAAGTGTCTACAGAACTGCGCTGAGCTGTACCTCGACTAAGAATATGGCCGCTATTCCTGAAGTATGCAAAAGCTGGGATTGGCTTGATTGGAAGATCAGGGCTCTGCTTGGAGCGGTTGAGCTCTAGGAATTGTTCACTCAGGCGCTGGGCTTCCAGTCCGACTCGAGCAAGGTGACTGGTCTCATCTCCAAACGCGATATAATGTAAGTCTTTAGCGAGATAGGAAGAGAGTCTCAAGTCCGGAGAAGATCGTGTTCGCCGTGCAAGGCCGACCTCATCCTCCTGACTTTGCATCCCTGTACTATGTCTGATGAGAATGCTGGGTCTTCCACCTGTAGACAAGGATCTTTTTTCATGAGAACGACGAGGCTATGGGACGACGTCCGGGGAATTGACAGGGGACAAAACTTTGCCTGCCTTCAATCTACTCCAGTCAAACCCACTGGATCTCGAAGATTTCGAGGTAGTCTACAAACACCTTCATCAAAACCCTGAAGCGTCACTCCACGAAGCCAAAACCTCGTCGACCATATCGAATCATAAGGCACTGCAGGCCTTCGAAGTGCATACTGGCATTGGTGGATAAGGTATAGCTGGTGTTTTGCGTAACGGCTCTGGACCAACCGTATTACTCCGCGCGGACATGGATGCACTCTATGTACAGGAGAGGACTGGTCTGGATTACGCTAGCAAAGCGACCGTAAAAGACGAGGATGGTCGACAGAAACATTTAATGCATGCCTGTGGTCATGATATGCATGTGACTTGCCTGCTTGCGGCGGCTAGTTGGCTTTCGAAAGACGATATACGGAAGCGATGGTCAGGAACATTGATTGTTGTCTTCCAGCCCAATGAAGAGAGAGGTGAAGGTGCAAGGGAAATGGTGTCTGATGGTCTGTACCAGAAGGTGCCCGAGCCTGACGTAGTCTTAGGGCAACATGTCATGCCTCTGCGAGCGGGACAGGTCGCTACCAAGATTGGGACTATCGTTTCAGCGGCAGACTCCTTCAAGGTCACGTTGTATGGACGGGGTGGACATGGCAGTATGCCACACACCTGTATCGATCCGGTCTTGTTGGCTGCGAATGTTATCACGCGCTTGCAGGGAATTGTGGCAAGAGAGGTGAATCCAGCTGATCCAGCAGTGTTGACAATCGGAAGTGTGCAGTCTGGCGATACAGAAAATGTGATCCCAGATGAGGCGGTATTACTACTAGACATCCGAAGTCAGACTGAAAACACAAGACATAGAGTTCTAGAGGCCATGAAAAGAATCATCATGAAGGTAAAATTTCTGCACTGCGTTACCACTATAGAACAGTTCGCTGATACACATCATCAGGAGGCAGAAACTAGTGGCTGCGAAAAGCCACCCACTATTGAGAGAACGAGAGGGTTTCCTTTGACAACCAATGATCGCGACACTACTCAAAAACTGTCAACAGCATTTATCGAAGCGTTTGGCAACGACTTCAACTCAAACGTTGCTACGTCTACTGCTTCGGAAGATTTCTCGGATCTGGCATCCAGCATCAATAAACCCTATTGTTTTTGGTTCATCGGTGGCATTGAACATAAGATCTGGGATGAAGCTGAGAGCAAGAATAGGATCTCCGAAGATATACCTGCAAACCATAGTTCACTCTTTGCCCCTGCAATCTATGACACTCTTCGGACCGGGTATAAGACGCTCTGTATCGCGGCTATGGAATTCCTAGAGTTGATAGATACTATAGATGGATAGTGTCTCTTTTACAGAACCAGTATAGAGCTTCTATCTCATCCAGGTAAAAAAGGCAGTAATTCAGTCTACATCGGTTCTTACTGAAATTACCAAGAAGGCAGGACAGAAGACGGCTCACACGCACGTGAATCAGGGGCAGCAGGTCCTATCTCTGATCAGCCTAGAGTTCCCAAGCCGCTCGTGTACCGGACATATCAACACCTGAAACATGGATGACAAAGAACAGTATCATTCATGATGGTTTCTTGGATCGGATGACAAATTATACTGCCCAAGATTGTCCTCCTCGGAACCCGCATATTAGTACTCACTCGAACCACGCCGACAGGCAGGCTATCAAGCCGATGCGGCGGTACGTCGCCATCTTCGCAACTGGACAGAGACAGCCGTGTGGCGCGAGCAATCGCAACAGCATTCACAACAGCACTCTGACGTGGAGGATCATTCATTACTGTGTGCAAGTCGATATTGCAGCACTCAAGCTTGCTGTCCACGAAACCCCTCTGCCACTGTACTTTGATCAGGACGGACAAGGCTGGGTGAGATTGATTGTTGATAACTGGATTGCGCAAGGATTGAATCCGCTGTGCGTAGGGAGACGGCCAGATCCTGACACTTACAAGGCGATCAATGGTGTGAGCTATTTGGCCTTGACAAATTCCCGGGCGCAATCTTCACCTCGTTTGGGTATCTTGACCGTGGGCCCGAACTTCCGTCTCTTTGGCTCCATTGATGTGCGTGTTGAGGTGGCCGGTCATCTCCAGGCAGATGTGGCTTTTGGCTCCTGTGAGATCCAGCAGACTTACCCAGCGGCGAACAAGGATTATGAGCCAAAGTGCTCAAGCAATCCTAACATTGACGGTACACAAGCCGACCTGGCCGATACGACCTTTGATCACAGTGTTACTCCCACTGGCTCCCTTGCAGTGTATCTCAAACCAACCTTTACATCCGGTATCGACTTCATATCTGCATGAAAAGTCGATGCCTGCAAAGTTGATTCGATCGCAGCTGGCTACATTACTTTTTCAGCAGGTGCCACGATCCAATCAGTAAGCTGTCCCTTTACATCTGTCATCGAGGCAGGAGCTGAGCTATACGCGAACGTTAACGCACCAAAAATCTATGAAAGGGACCTCGGCACCGACGATTACAGCATTCAGCGGACCAAGCCCATTCCTATCGTTCAAGGCGATCTATATTCTAGGGCAGAGAAGCACAAACGAAATCTTCTCCCACTCGATGCTGACTACTTTGCCACCGATCTGGGCGTTCACGCAGACGTCGGTGTGTCAACCTTTTCTCTTGAAGAACGCAACATTGTCATCAGCCCTCTACTGCGTCTCCAGTCAGGATTGTCATGTCCTGGAGAAGATTCGAACAATGTGATAATCGCTCTGTAGGGACGATGACTCGGTGGAATCCTCAGATCTGACCCGTCATACTGACAATGGTGCCACATGTGCTTATGAGTCAGTAGCCCCAGGTCTTCAGGCTTTTGTCGGCAACTTCGTGGGCGTGAGTAAACGCTGGATATCCGGCGATGCTGTGCTTGACAGACGTTCCAGACGGGCTCCAAAGGCATTCTCTTGGGAATCCTTTGGAAAAAGTATACGCCGATGTGATCATTGGCTTCTATTCATGTTGCTTGGCGACTGACCTCCCATCTAGGATGGGCGATGTTATAATCCAAGAGACATCACGAATGATGGTGTCAGCTCCGTCGAGGTGGCCAAGAAATACAAAGACAAGAACAAGAACACGGTCGATAGACGCGACATCGAAGTCTTCCTGACAAAGTTTTTGAGCTTCCTACAAACCGATGGCCGAAGCGGTCCAGAGCGGTCAAATAAAAGTTTCATTTCCGAGCGTTCGTCATCAGCGAAATCGTAGAGTACTCGAGTGTTCTCTCCACGTCCAAGGTCCGGAGTGTCGCAGGAGCTGTCACATGACGACGCCAAGCCAAGCATCCCTCCTCAACACGACATCAATTGTAAGAGGAAATGCCTTGGACTCGAAGCCGTGTAAAGACTGCTTCAGCCTTTGACCTTCTTCCTCGAAGGGTGGCTTAAAGACCTGAATGATTCAGAGGCGCCGGTTGTCCCTTATCATTCTGTATCAGAAGTCAAGACATTTGGTAGCGTGTAACAGAAGCGCGTCGTCGTATCCCTTGTCTAATTTCCGCGGGTCCAAACGTCAACATTCGAACTCACCTATCTCCTCACATAAACCATATCGCATCTATCCAACCTTCATCATTAATTTTGTGTCCTCAATTCATCGTCTTGTCTCCAAGCCACACTCAAGGAAACAAAAATAACAATACCCAGTCAAAATGGCCACAACCCAGACCACCCCTCTACTCCCTACCACAGACAGGTCCCGCCGAGCCTTGAGCAGCACTTGGAACGACTTTTGCGACTTTGCGCTCCGGGATAATGTGCTCGAAGTCGCAGTAGGACTCATCCTCGCTGCTGCATTCACTACCGTGGTGTCTAGTTTTGTTTCCGACATCCTGTTGCCTCCGATCTCTTTGTTGCCGTTTTTGAGTCGGAATCTGGATGAGAGGTTCGCGACATTGAGGCAAGGTGGGAATACAACGGCGAGGTACAATACTGTGCAGCTGGCTTTGGAAGATGGGGCTGTCGTGATGGCTTATGGGTGAGTCTTCTTCTTTCTGTTTCGATAGTTTCTTCCATCATTCTTCTTCTTCTTGTTCTTGTATCAAGTTGCGATCTCGAGAGTATAGGAAGCAGACCGGAGCTGATACTTGATAATGCGTATAGGACTTTCTTAAACAAGGTGTTTAAGTTCTTAGGTATAGGCCTTGCGCTATATACTCTTGTCAGACTGTACATCTATTGCAGTGATGATGAGACCATCATTAAGCATGAGAAGAAATGTCAGTATTGTCGTAAGAAGATTAGCTTAAAGGTATGATTTGGCCCACTTGGTTGATGATACAACATCTGACTATGAACAGGCAAAGCGTTGCTTCAATTGCACTAGCTGGTTAGATGGACGAGAAGATCAAACTGTATCTGTTGGCATATAATTGGCAGCCTAGAGAAAGGTCGGAATCTCGTTCTAGAGATCATCCAACCACTATCGCTCAGTCGCCAGCAGAAGCTAAGCAAGCATGCTAGAAAAGGTATCAGAAGATGACCTAGCAATGACAAACGCAGGCTCAGGTTTGAAGCATTATTGTACTCAAAACCAGAACAACTTGAAGAATCTTTCTTTGTGATTACTCCTGTAGCTGTTATCATGCAGTCCAACACAGTCGGCGTTATAGATATCGCTGCCACTGCCGTTATACCTCGTGTTGAGTCTACTGAACGTATAGTTGAAACATCTCTTGCCTTGAAAAGATCAGACGCAGACCTTTTCCAGTAAGGCATCACTGAGCCATGCGTAATTTCAACTTCAAGACATTGACTAACGCTGAATTCAAAACATGCTTTCCATCTGATCGTCCCAATCACTTTTGCAGTGCTGCTTTTGTAGAAATTGGTGGCAACCTAACTGCTGACAATCTTGCAAAGAACCTCCTGCTAGTACTGCTGCCAACTTGGACAGAAACGAGAACTGCATGCTCAGCAGCATACGGTTGTTGAAACTAGTTCGAGCGTTGTGACTCTGATTGAACATGACCTTGGCAGTTGAAGCAGAGACCAGGAACATTGACTACCTAGATTACAACATCAGCGTGAATGTTTTATAGCTTATGATTACCATGAGACCCTGCTCAGTTTATCCATCTACTTATCATCCTGTGACACTTGTAGAGCGTAGCAGGATTGTAACATAGAAACAAAATGATGAATTAGATGATATTCCAAGTACATTGCTATAAGATCGAAATCATGTCTGGCATACAATGGATAGATGCTTGGTACATGGCCTCTGAGTTTAGGCATTCAAGCCAAGTGATATTGCCTGGCACTCTTCTTTGTCTTCAATCTTTGTTAGACCAAGACAACAAGCAATCACTGGGTTAGGGTTAGGGTTAGGGTTAGGGTTAGGGTTAGGGTTAGGGTTAGGGTTAGGGTTAGGGTTAGGGTTAGGGTT